>PVLC010003931.1:0-90874 GCA_004027655.1 Graphiurus murinus | reverse complement strand
TCTCTCTCTCTCTCTCTCTCTCTCTCTCTCTCTCTCTCTCTCCACCTCTGTTTCCACTTGTAAGGGTGAACAGTGTGACGGGGAAAGTGGAAAGGTTGACATCAGGTGGGGCTTTGAGTTCCAGGTCTGATACTCTGTAGCTGTGTGACATTAGTCATGTGGCTTAACTTCTCTGTTCTTCAGTTTTCTTATCTGTAAAATATCTCACTCAGAGGACTGCTGTGGAAATCTATATGGGATTATGAATCTGAAGCACTCAACACACAGTCTTATTTATAGTTTGAGAATTCTCTTCTTCCAGGACACACTACATACCCAGGAAGACAACAGTGCATTTTGTGAATCAAGTTATAGAATAAAATTAGTGACACTAGGTCAGTACATTTTCCTAAGCATTTCCTTCACATTAACCCACTTGTAATTCACAAGAGCCCCATGAGTCATATACTAGTACTATCAGCCTCATTTTATACTGAGAGTCAGAGAGATTCATTAACTTGTCCAAAGTCACACAGCTAGTCACTGTTGGGCCAGGATATGATCCCATGCAGTCTGGTTTCAGAGTGTCTGCTCTTAATTCCTTGACTATATCTCTCAGCTGCAGAATTAGCAAGGAATCACAGATAATGAGAAGAGCATTGGTTTTGAAAAGACAAAATTTTCCTATTTCCACACTCTCCAGGTGACCTGGGCCAACTTGGCTCCCTGCCCTCTCCCATGAGAGCCATGGGAGGGGCCAGGGACAGTTAGAACCCCCCCCCCCTGCACACAGTGGCGTGGGGCAGCCCTCAGGCCAGTCTCTCCTCTCAAGACAATGGATCTAAGGCCATTGATTCTCCTAACCTTTGAGGTTTTTCACCAACAACCTGGGTAAGGCAAAGAGAACACTGGCCTTTGGCCAGTCCTAGGGCCTCTTGAACAAAAATTATTGACACTGAGCCCACACAAACCTGGAAACTCCCAGAGGGAAACCGGCACGGGCTTTGACCCAGCAGAGATTTCCCCTGAACTCTACAGAGTTTCCACACATCGGAGGCCCTTAGGAGGGAAGCCCAAGGTTCTGGACAGAGTCCAGTGGGGGTTGGGCACTGTGTTCCTCTGAACTCTCTTGACTGAGCTTACCATCTGGGGCTCCAGCTTCAGAAAGGTGGCGTGCATCTGTAATCCCTGTATTTGGGAGGCTGAGACAGGAAGATCACTATTTTGAGGTCAGCCTCAGCCATTTAGTGAGATTCTATTTCAAAATAAAAAATAAAATAGGGCTGGGGTGTAGCTCAGAGGAAGAATGGCCCTGGGTTCAAATCCCAGTACCAAAAAAATAAATAAACAAATCAACAAAAAATTTTGTCTTTTGATTCTCAGAGTTGCTCTGCTCTCTCAAGGAGAATGCCCACGTTGGTTTGGGGAATGTAGGAAAAGCAGTCTGAGCTTGAGGAGGGGCTGTGATCACATGGCCTTTAATCCTCACCTACAGCAGAGAGAAAGCAAGGGCTCCTCTTTCCTCTGGTTACGTATTGTGAAGATGTGGTGCAGTAGTAAGTCTTCAGTGCCCCGGAGAAGGCCCTGGGTCCTGGCGCGCCCCCATTAAGGGCAGGCATAGTTGTATCCACTTGTCTGAATTCACACAACAAAATAAGTAAAGAAACTACAAGTGGAACAAAGACCTCAGGGACTCGCAAGTGCGACTCTTGTTGTTTGTTTTTAAATTCTTTACTGGTGCATTGTAATTGTACAGGATAGTGAGATTCATAGTGATACATTCCTATATACACATATTTGGTCAGTTTTCTTCCCTGGACCTCTCTTTTCTACCTTCCTCCTTCCCTCACCCCCTTCCACGACTCTACGGGTCTCTCTCCTATTTTCATGATGTCCCTTCTCTTTCCTTTTTTAATCTCTAGCTTCCACATAAGAGAGAAACCATGAAGCGCATCTTCTTGAGGTTAGCATCTCTCTGGTATGTCTGAGCCTCAATTTCCCACTTCATACAGAGAAAGGGCTAGGTCAACTTGGGGAGTTTTGTAGGATCTGTAGTGTGATAAAGTCTGCCCCGTGTCACCCTACTCTCCACGTCCCCCTGCCCCCCATCCTTCTGGGTTCTCAAGACCCCCAAATGCTTCCTCCAACCCCAGAGATTCCCTGTTAGGAGAGAGACAGCAGATCCATTTCAAGTCCCTGTGTCTTGTGAGCAGCAGGCTCTGGGCACAGCGTACCACTGTCAGAGGGGTGTCTGTGACCTGCAGCTGTCTTCAGCACATCTGGTTATGTCTCAGCCTGGGTCAGCTTGGCCAGCTGAGCAAGGCCCTGCTCCGGGGCTGTGTAGCTGAGAGACAGGATCCTTCCCATGGCAGCAGGAGTGTGGGGTGGCGGCTCTGTGAGCTTGCTGTGGGTTGAGCTGGGAAGGCAGCTCAGGCTGGGGAAAGCCTAGTTCCCGGAACAGGCAGGAGTCTGGGAGGTAAATAGAATTCATTTTGTGCATCACATTCACTTGAGAACTTGCCCAAGTGATTAGCTTCTCTGAGTTTTAGCTTCTCTGCCAATGGAAGATCTTAGTGCTCTCCTCGAGGGGCCCTGGGGAGAATTAAAAAGGTAATTCATGTCAAGACATTCAGTAAATGGCTACTGACTTGGCCCTCGCCTCTTCTCTTCTGCAACAAATACAAATGATGGGTTTGGGTCCCAGGAAGATGAAAAGGGAAGTTTCAAAGTTGACAATAACAAGTCAATCTCACTTGTACCCTATGTACTGTATCTTCTGACCTTCTTGGCAGTCCTTTGAGCTGGGGACTGTTACTGTCCATTTTGTACACATGAGAAAATGGAGCCTTAGAGGTGATGCATGACTCACCTATCACCACGGGAAAGCAGTGGAGCGGGCCCCTGAACACAGGCCATCCGCCACCCAGCGTGTGTCATCCATGAGGTGAGCTGGTAGCAATCAGTCAAACAGCTGTGGCCCACCTAGGTTTCCTTTCAATATTTCTGGAGATTTTTTTTCCCCCCACAGCTGAAAACTCTTCTGAGAAGAGTCCTGCCACTTCCTTTCTTGGGTTGGGCTTAGTTTCACCCTCTCTATTTGCAACCTTAGGCCTGTAAGTGGTTCACTTTGAGCCCCAGGAGAGGAGAACGTGTGGGGAGGACAGGAAGTGTGTGCTGGCCATCTAGAGATCCTCCGAGGCCCATCTGCTGGCCTGCACCTGGTGGGGGCTTTTTGCTGTCTGGCTGTGGTCCCAATTCTCTTCTGGGGACCAGTTTGCCCCCTGTTGGTCATGACGGCTTCGCTTCTGTGGGACTCAAGCCCTGCGGTGCTCTGTTCCTGCTCCCTGCCGTTGCACACCCCCTGTTCCACCCCCATCAGGTACCCAATCCTCCACATATCCATTGGCTTTCCTTTGCCTGAGACTGTTTTGGTGGGGCTCAGCACTTCGACTTTTTACCACCTTTCAGAGTAAATTTGTCCTTCAGAATCCTCTTCTCACCCTCAGCCTCAGTGAGGAGTTGGCTGTGTGTATTAACAACACTTTCTGGCAGCCTCAAGGTGCTCATTTGGAGGCTTCCTGGATTTGGCAGCACCAACTTCCATTTTAATTAGCTTCTCAGGAGGTGTTTGCATAATTCGTAAGATGAGCCTGCCTTGGAAGGGGGAATCCAGCTCATCGTGGCTTGCTGTCCTGAGTAAAGATCCCTGGAGCAGTGTTTCTGAGAAAGTCAATCTAAACCATGCCAAGGGAAAGGTAGATGGGAAGCTGGAGCTGTTGCTGGAATTTGGTGCAATGCCGAACCACACTGGAGACCAGAAAGGAAAAAAGAAATAATCAAAAATACCAATACTGAGCTGGGTGCGGTAGCACAAGCCTGCAAGCCCAGTACTTGGAAGGCTGAGACAGGAGGATTGCAGGTTTGAAGCCAGTCTCAGCAACTTAGCTAGACCCAGTTTCCAAATAAAAAATAAGGCTGAGAATGTAGCTCAGATGTAGATCACCCCTGGGTTCAATTTCCAGTAAAACACACACACACACACACACACACACACACACACACACACCACAAAAAAACAATAAAAATCCTGATTCTGTTGTTATTTAAAATTTTATGTTTTGTTTACCATTGACTTTTGCATTTTTTTGATTTTTAAAATATTGCATTGAAGCCGGGCGTGGTGGCGCACGCTTGTAATCCCAGCATTTGGGAGGCTGAGACTGGAGGATCCGGTTCTCGGCCAGCCTCAGCTACCTAGTGAGGCCCTCCGCAACTTAGTGAGACCCTGTTTCAAAATAAAGAATTAAAAAAAGGGCTGGGGGCATAGCTCTGAGGTAGAATGCCCCTGAGTTCAAACCCCAGTACCACAAAAAAAAAATTGCATTGAACTATATCTCAATTACTGAATCCTGGCCTTTAAATGTTGTCTTGCCCTTCTCACTGTAGTCCTGTCTCTGTTGGAAATGCCTCTAGAATAAGTTGAATTGTGGCTCCTGAAAGATGCTCATGTCCTAGCCCCCTAGAATCTGTGAATGTAACCTTATTTTTAAAAAGAGTCTTTGCAGATGTGATTAAGGGTCTCAAGATCACCCTGGTTAGCTGAGTGGGCCCTAAATCCTAAATCCAGTGACCAAAATCCTTGTAAGAGGCAGAAGAGGAAAAAGCACAGACACACAGGGAAGAAGTCTGTGCTGTACGGAGACATCTGCATGGACTAGAATTCTGCAGCCACAGGCAAAGGAGTGTGGCCTGTGAGCACCTTGATTTTTGGACTTCTGGCTTCTAGAACTGGGAGGGAATACATTTTTGTTGTGCTCACATGTTACACCAGCTCTAGTCTCCTAATGCGTGTTGGTAAGAAGTCTGTAAGCCAGATGTAAACTCCAGTCCTTAGGTCCACTCCAGGGTAGCCATACGTGTCCCAAAATGTCTTCAATGAAAAGCAAGCAAAAAAATAGAAAGAGATAGTTTCTGATGGGTTACGTGTGGTATGTGAATTATTGATTTATCAGATATCTATTGAGTATTTCTATTTGCCAGCCCCTGTGTTAGGCGGTGTGTAACACACACATATATACATGTACACCTGCACATAATTCCCCAAACACAGATGTGCATGATTTAAATCAGTACTGGAGGTTGAACCCAGGGGCATTCTACCTCCAAGCTATACCCCCATCCCTTCTCATATTTTTATTTTATTTTAAAAAAATTTTTAAATTTGAAACAGAGTCATGCTAGGTTGCTGAGAATCTGCTAAGTTGCTGAGGCTGGTCTCAAACCAGTGGTCCTCCTGTCTCAGTCTCTCAAATACTGGGATTATAGGAGTGCACCATCACACCCAACTAAAATAAAATCTTAAAAGGGTTGACTAAATTGTGAAGCAAATACAGAATTCTAAGCAGCTTTTCCCAGAATACTAGTCATGACTCTTCCGTCTCCTTAAAGAAACTTAGCAAAACCTATTTTCTATGATTTCATAGTAGCCTGTGTTTACCACTAGCATGGCATTCTCCCTCAATAAGTTGCAAGGAAAGGTTCTCTTGCCTTCCCTCCTCTCCAAAAGGAAAGCTAAGTGAAGCTCAGTGAAGTCAAACATTCTCTTCTTAAATCTTTATTTCTCTAGCACTAAATATATGTGTGTTAAGAGAGTAAGTTAAGCTATATTTAATAACAGAACTCAAATAACATTTTGAGGAAAATGATCAAAGCTCCGAATGTTTGACATGTTGAGCAAAGCCATAGTTATTTTAACCTAGAAGATTTATCATGCAGAAATTTCCATAAAACAAAACAAAAACAAACAAACAACAACAACAACAAACAAACAAAGCCAGAGGGCATATATGCAGGATTCAAGCTTGTGGGTCTGGGATTAAACTTCTGGGTTTGTGCACTGTCTCTACTCTTTACCAGCTTGTCCCACAGGTCTATCTATAAAATCAGGCTCACAGGAGGAGGAGATAGTAGGATTTGGATGGGTTATTACATGTAAAGCATCAATAAATGTTAGCTACTAATATCGTCCGTTAAAAATACAACTGAACATTATACTATCCTTATGTGTCCTACAAAACACACTGTTAGCAAAATACACTTCTAGAAAGAAATTAAGGATAGAAATGATATGAAGAGCTTCTAGCTTTAAACTGGGTAAATAATAAAGATTTTCTGTCAGGAACAATGACCATGATTTTGGACTCATTGTTCTAAAAATATTCTTTTTTATACACATATATAATGAAAAGCCTTACAATAGTAAATATTCATTTCTTCATCTTGTTTCTTGTACTGTAGTTGTCAATTCTTTTACTTTTACATGTGTGATAAATTCTACACTACATTGTTTTTATTTTTGTTTGAAGGATCAATTGTCTTTTTGAAAGAATTTTTTTTTCAGCAGTGGGGATTGAACCTAGGAGCATTCTACCTTTGAGCTACACCCCCAGACCTATCTTTTAATTCTTTATTTGGGAACAGGGCCTCACTAAGTTGTGGAGGGCCTCATTAAGTACCCGAGGCTGTCCTCAAACCTGCAATCCTCCTGTCTCAGCCTCCCAAGTACTAGGATTAAAAAAGTATGGACCATCACACTTGGCTGAAAGTTTTTTTTAAACAGAATTTTGCCGAGTTAGTGCACTCTGGCTTTGAATCTGCTATCTTCCAGTAAACTGGAATGATTATGGGGGTTTACCTCACTCAGGTCTGCCTCTCAGGGCTCATTCCCCTTCCTTGGCTGACATTTAGTGCCTTGAAAATCATTGCATCATGTTTTGTCAGATTTCATGCCTTTAGTTGTCTCATGCAGAATGGCAAATTCAGTTGCTGTATTTCATTGACTGGAGGTGCAAGTTTGAGGCTGCCTTTTCAAATTTCCCATGTCCTCCTGGAGTCTCTGATAGAATTTGATCCAGAGTGTATATTTTTTTTTCTAAAGCAGGATAATGTGATAGAGATTACTAGATAAAAACCAGAGGACTAGATCCTTGCTCTTCAGAGTGTTGATCAACAGCATCAGCATCAACTGCGAGTTGGCTAAAGATGGAGAATCTCATGCCTCATCTGCTGATACTAAAACTTCATTTCAACAAAATCCTCAGGTGATTCATATGTATATTCCAGTTTGAGAAATGCCAGGTTGGCTAATTTAAAAATTGTTTTCCAATTCTAGGTCCCATGTGCCTGTACAATAGGTGAGGTGGTTTTCTGAGAGAAAAATGGTACATTGTGGAAATGTCATAGTATGCTAAAGACATAGTTTCTAGGGTAGGTTTGTCATATTAACTGCAAAAGACTTAACAAAAGGGAAAATAAAAGAACTAGCAAAGAGCAGAATAGACAGCTACTGACCCTCATTTATATTTCTTTTGGTAATTTTTTGGCTAATGTTGCTCTGTATGGTCTCTGTTTATCTTTTGTTCTTTAATCTTTGTATCCTAAGGGTCTAGATAGTGCTTGGTAGGTGACAGATGCTTAGTAAACATTTTTGATTGACTAAATGACTAACAGACTGAATGATTAGATGTATTGTCCAGGCTGGCATTTGTGTGCCTCTTAAAGGGATCATTTAGACACAGAGATCTCAAAGGGGGCAGAAGAAGTTGATTTAGAGCAGAAAGCTCAGACTACCTAAGAAAGATCAGTATTCAAGAAAATTTGGCAAAGGAGGTCTCAAAAAGTCCACTCAATAATTCAGCAAGCACTCTTTAAAATTGAGGAAATAATTAAAGGATCTGCAATTCCATGTAATTACAACCAAAGAGGAAGAGTGTGAGGAGGAAATAGTAGACACTTATGGAGAAAGTGACCTTGTCAACTTCAAATTGACAATAGCCCAATGGCAGTGTGTAGGGGGGTAATTTGCATATAAAGAGAGCTCAGACTTTAGGGTTGTGCAGATCTGGGTCCAAGTCAGCTTGTTAGCTCTCCAGTGGAATGGTTTGAGGTTCCTGTCTAGTCCTAGGATCTCAGCTTCTTAAGGAGATGATTATGGTGGTGATGATGGCAGCAGTGATGCCAGGGGAGCTGGTGGTACAGACTTGCATCTGTGGAGTCCTTGTGATTACCTCATTCAGTGATGCCTATGAGTGGACACTGCCAAACCTGTGAAGTGCTAAACAAGTGACTGCTATTCTGGGATTTTATAGGAGAAAAAATGAGAAAAATTCAGGTGGCTGCACAAGAATGGTTTATAAAGAGCTCAGCTTATAAAATAATAGATATAAAAAAACTCTAAGAAGAAGAACAATTTTTCCAGAATTAATACAAAAGATCAGGGCCACAACAGAAGAATCAAGAAATTCACTTGATGAACTGAGTTTATGATGCACAGTAAGAAACAAAACAAAACACAACAATGAGAACAAACTAGGTTAAAAAAATTGCTGAGGACAATAAAGAGGTCATTCAAAGGTCTGGTGAAAAAACCAATCCAAAGAACACTCCCCAACACACATACACACACACACACATCCCACATGCAAACACAATCCAGGACAGAGGAGTCTTACAGGGTGGGCTAATAATATAGAAGTAATTCACAGAAAAGAAGTGCTAGTCTGATAATTCTTAGTTCATATCTTCCCTTTCCCAGGAAGAATGAACTTCATGATGAAGAGAGCAGAACATATGGTCTTTATGATAGAAAAGGTGGTGGTGGGGGGGAGCATTCAAAAAATAGAAACTCTCAATATCCATCCTTCTATATCATGCTTAAAATTTTCCCTTTACATCTGCCCCTAGAAGTACAAGTTTCCTTAAACACTTCAAGCATCTGGGGACTTACCACATCTTAAATAAGATTATTCCACTTTTGGCCAAGAAGAAGAGTAAAAAATACAATTCATCTTACTTCTGAGCCAAATCAACCATCCCCATAACTTCCATTCGTTGGGGTCCCATCCGTTGTGTAATTAAGAACAAATAAATTTTCTTTTTACACACAAGTGCTTACACATTCAAGGATTGATTTCTTTTTCTAAGTAGAAGTGTCATGCCCACAGATTCAACATTCTCATTTTCCTCCAACAATTTCATAGTGAGTCTCTTTAGCATCTTCTGAAAGTATGTTAACTTGATATTAATCCAGTGTTCCTCTTAGTTAAAAGAAATGATGAGTGATAAGAGGCCAACACTCTTTCTTTAAGAGAAATCAGAAGAAAGGGACTCCTTTCATTTCTTTTTAGCGAACCTATAAATCCACTTAAACCTATGTCACTCCTTTCCCCATATATTGGAGAAAGTGACTTTTCTTTTAAGACTGGTTTCTTCACCACTGCTTTAGGCCACACCACTTCTGCCTTCCCACACAGACATTGCCAGTGTTTGCCTCCATCTCCTGTGTTCTTGGTTTCCTTCTCTTAGCAGGACAGTGACCATTTTCATTAGAACATACTCGAGTCTCTTATACTTAAAGTTTCCCTAGCTCTCATTCTCCTCTATATATCACTCTGTTTCAGTCTTCTCCTCATAGCTGAACCTCTTATCTGTTGTTACAGTTATTGTCATTTCTTTACCTCCTTCTTACTCTTTTCTCATAATTTATTGTTGCATTGCAATTATACATCATCATGAGGTTCCATGTGTTGAGAACATAAGTGCACACAGCTCTTTGAGTACTTCCCTCCGCATCCCACCCTGCTCTCCCCTTTGACCTCCCTGCATGAGTTAGTGAGGTTGATAATTATACATTCACATATTGCCATAGTATTATTTAAACTGTTTCCTTCTCCAGTCCTCCCTCTTCCCCTCCCTAACTCTCAACCTCCTTCAACTACTCTACTCATCTCTCTTTGCACTGAAAAGTGGCTGCAGGGCCATCACTCCACTGAAATACACCCTCTGAGTTCATCAGTGATGTACAATTTCTAAATGAAATGGACATTTTCCTTCTCTCTCTCTCTTTTTTTTTTTTTTTAAAAAAAACTTCCTCTCAGTAGGATTTAATATCATCAACTTCCTTAAAATATTCTCTTTCCTAGCCAGGCGTGGTGGTGCACGCTTGTAATCCCAGCATTTGGGAGGCTGAGACTGGAGGATCGGGGTTCACAGCCAGCCTCAGCTACCTACTGAGGCCCTCCGCAACTTAGTGAGACTCGGTTTCAAAATAAAGAGTAAAAAATAGGGCTGGGGGTGTAGCTTGGAGGTAGATTGCTCCTGAGTTCCATCCCCAGTATTGAAAAAAAAAAAAAATCTCTTTCTTTAACCTTTTCTGGGCACCAGATCTTCTTGGTAAAGTTCCTATTCTGTGGTCTCTCTTTCTCAATCTCCTTTATACAACCACCCTTTTATATCCACTTAAGAAATGTTAGCTGGGCATAGTGATGCACGCTTGTAATCCCAGTACTTGGGAAGCTGAAACAGGAGGATCACAGGTTCACAGCCAGCCTCAGCTACTTAGTGAGGCCCTGTTTCAAAAATAAAGAATTAAAAAAATAGGGCTGGAGGTGTAGCTCGAAGGTAGAATGCCTCTGAATCCAATCCCCAGTACCCCCCCCCCAAAAAAAAGCCAAAGTTCCTCATGGACTAGTCCTGTCTAGTCCTGTTGGTCCTGCCCCCTTTTCTCATTAGACTCTCTCCTTAGGCTATCCCTCAGCTTCAGGTACCATACATATGGTATATATGTTAATTTCCAGCATGGACTTCTTCGAGTTCCAGATTGTCATTTTCAATTGTCTACTTCACATGCACTTGGATGTCACAAATACCACCCTAAATTGACACACCCCAAACTGGAATCATGTCTCCTGGCCAATTGGTACTTCCCTAGAGTTTCTTGTTTCACAGAATGACTTTTTTTTGTAAAGTCAAAAACTTGATATTTATTCTTGAGTCTTTTCTTCTCTAACAATCCATCACCAATATTTGTAAACTCATTGTCTAAATGACTCCACAACCATTGATTTCTCTTCAATTCCATTGCCCCACCGCGGACTGAGATATCAGCTTGACTCTGCTCATCTCCTGCAATAGTCTATTAGTTGATCTTCTATATTCTTTTATTCTTTCAGGATTTGTTCCCTGCTGAAATTAAGATGATCTTTTCTGAAATGGAAGTATGATTTGATCACTTCCCTACTTAATCTTTTTGGTATATTCCCATCGTGTTTGAAGAAGAGTGGTATTCTTATAATGGTGCACTTAGCCTTGTGGGATCCGGCCCATGACACCTTGCTAGCATCATTTCTTACTACTCCACACCTCAAGTCACCCTGGCTTTCTTTCAGTTCCTCCTAGGCTCTCTGCTGCCTTCCACTACAGATCTTTGGTACAAGTTGTTTTTCTAGCCATAAATAGTTCCCTCTCCCTTTCCTTACAAATTGGCCAAAAAGATTTCCTTTAACTACTTTCATATAACTGTCTTTCCATTCTTTGCAGAACTTGTATCAGTTCCTAATATTACATTCACTTTAAAAATTTTTATTGTATCTGTCTTCTTGACTTTAGCTTTATTTAATGACAGCAGGGCTTCTCTCTGCTCATCTCTGTCTAGTACAGTCCTTGGCTCATAGTATGTACCCAATAAATATTTTTTAAATGAATAGGCCTGAAAACAGTACTTTTTCATACCTTCTACTCTTTCCACTGATCCTCCTTCCTCCTGGAACTCAGGCCTTCCTGACATGCCTGATCCATTTGGTCTGTTGACTGTGTCCCACTGAGGCTTTAAGAATCAACCTTGACCTCCTGAGAGAAAGCCTCCAGATTACCTCCCCCATTAAAAGAGCTAGGTGCTCCTGCTTTTGGGTTTTCCATGTGTACTTTTGTACTTCTTGTAGTGTTATTGATCTTTTTTTAATTTGCACATTTATTTTTCTATATCCTCTACTATATTAGGATATGTCTTTGAATAATGCCTAGAAAATGTTAGAGGATTGTTGGAGCCTGGAAAATGATACACTAAAGTGAAGGCCTCAGGAGTAGACACAGAAGCAAACTTACTCTTTGATTATCTTCCTCCAACACCATCTCTTTCTCCAAGGCAGGTTACAGAAACTAGAATTTACCTTCCTCCTCCTCATCCTCCTTGTCCTCCTCCTCGTCCTCCTTGTCCTCCTCCTCGTCCTCCTTGTCCTCCTCCTCCTTCTCCTCCTTGGCGAATCATGGAAACTGGAACTTCTCTTCCCCAAAGCCAGCCATGAAACTTGAAAATATGACGCTAACTTCCTACCACTTTGTGTGTGTGTGTGTGTGTGTGTGTGTGTGTGTAAGAATTGTCCACATTTAAAAAAAATGGTCTACTATGTTTAATTGTAGAGCATAAGACCTCCATTACAAAAAGGGTCCTGCCTCATACCAAGAAGAAAGTAATGGCTCACAGAGAGTATCCAGGAAGAAGCTGAATAGACAGGCCTTTCTGGGTTTCTCCCCTGAGTCTATTACTATTAAATCATGCACTTTTGTAGGGTTCTATTTCTACATAGTTGCCCATGCCTCATCAAACATAAGTACAAAGATGGATAGTTCACCCTGGTTCTTTGGGTCTTCAATATGAAGGCTTCTGTACTATATAAACCAATGACAAAATAAATGTGCTATATAATTTCTCTTCTTAACCTGTCTTTTTTATGGGGATATTGGCTATGATCTTTTATATTGAGCAGAAAAGAGCTAACCCCCTTTCCTGCTCCTTCATATTTAGGATATGTTCACTGGTATATTCAATTGTAAGTGTTAAAGAGCCAATATGAATTAGTAGATAGGCTCCTCTGTTCTTTCATTACTTCATAGCAATCCTTTTGGAAACTATAATACTTGGTGTAAGAGGAAAGTTTTCTTCAAGGAGAGGGTGCTGAGTCCTTATGTAAGAGTGTGCAAGTATCATGCTCTTCTATTAGATTTGCCAAATAAGTCAAGGAAGTATTAAGAGAGCACCTCTATTCTTTAAGTTGTTTTATGTCTATCAAAAGGATTTGCCAATGTGTCTTTTGCTCATAATTTGTGATCTTTGAGAAATTAGAGAGAAAACAAAATAGGCCATATTTCTAGGGGTGTGTGATAGGCAGGTATTAACTTACCTTCCAGAAAGAAAAAGTGCAGCAGTAGAGATGATCAAGCATAACATTAATTGTATGAAAAGTCCTAAAACACATTATTAGCATATAGTTTGTAGGCCATTTGAGATAGAAGTAGCTAACATTGGTTCTCTGATACTGTCATGCTAACAGCCTCTTTTATTGCTTAGTCAGGATGAATAGATGGAGCCAAGGAGGGAAATGCTTTAAACATGTGATATATCTAAGTTTTAGAAAAGACTATGAACACATTTTTCCTGATACATTTTTAGCCAGGTTGGCATAGATGATGGTGTAACAGGGTAAATTTATAGTTCACTCAACACCGTGGACAACGGAACATTGACTAATGGATCGATGCCCAACTGGAAAACTGTGGATGAGTTAACACTCCTCCATTCCTTGTCCTGTTCTGATCATTTTTACTTACAATCAAAAATATAATGATCAAAGATGTGGATCACAGACACTGCAGTGGGGGTGTGTGAATTATCAGAATCAGAATTCAAAATAATTTTTAAGCCCAAAATATTAACAAACATAATATGAAGATTTTTTTTCCTTGTACATGTTATTTCACTTAAGAATCATAGTCAGGTGTGAATATTACTACTGTCTCATTTATTGTATGCCTAGGATATATCAAACTCTTTGTATAAGTGATCTTAGTCTTTCTAAGTAAGCTTTTATATGAGTATCATACTTCACTTTACAGAAAATGAAGCTGAATACCTAATAGGTCCCTTCTCTAAAGTCACAAAGGTGAAGCTAGAATTCACAAACAGTGGTCATTTTGACATCCTAACTAAAAACCCTCTTTCCTGTTCCATACTGTTTTTTCAGAGCAAATGCAGCAGGGAAGTATAATTTTTTTTTTTTTTTGCTACTGGGGATTGAACCTAGGGGCATTCTACCTTTGAGCTACACTCCTGGTAACTCTTTTTTATTTTTTGTTTCAAATAGGGTCTCTATAGGTTGCTGAGAGTTTTACTATGCTGCTGAGGCTGTCCTCTAACCTTTAATCCTCCTATTTCAGTCTCTCAAGTATTAGGACTACAGGTGTGCACCACCACACCTAGCCAGAAGGTGATTTTCTCAAAAGTATTTTAATATGCATGAATTCCTCCATCCATGAGTGCCTACATTCAAACAATAAAGACTTACTGATTACCTGTGTATAATGTGTATAGTATATAAAATGTATAACTAATTCCATTTGTAGCTGTTAGTGTTGTCGAATGTTGAGAAAACTTAGTCTCAGAAATTTAAATGATTTTCCCATATTCCCATGTCTAGAAAGAAGCAGGAACACGAAGATTCAATGAGAGAATAGACAAAAACCATTATCTTACATTGGAGGTTCTCAGTGTTGGGTGGGAAACATCAGAAAACAGGTCATTGCAATTGAGTGAGAGAAATTGAATTAAACTGCCAAGAATGTACATTTTCCTCATCTTTCTGTTAATTGAAGTTGTATGGTCATCAACAGCCAGATTTATTTGACTAATGTTTGAGCATCAGCTTTGTACTAGTTATGATGCTAGAAGAATGGAAACAGGAAAAAGCACCCCACATCTTCTCTGCCATCAGGGGTTACAGTGGGCTCGGACTCCTGAGGTTTGTCCTGGCTCTTAAGATTTCCATGTAGGAAAGTAGTGAAACTGTGGATTCCCATCTTACCTGGTAGTTAGGTAAGAAGTCAGTGAGGAGGCTAAAACTAGGACATAACCAAAACTGCTGTTGACAGCAGCTGTATTGAGCATGCCATACTAGCTGTGCTAGGTGCACAAGCAGTGGTTCTCTACTCCAATTGTACTACAACCCCTATCATCTCCACCTTCACTTCTCAGGACAAAAAAAGAAAAAAATGATTTAAATGCTAACTTTAGGATCTCAACAAAACATTTGAGTATTGTGTGATATTTAAACAGTTCTTTCCAGAAAGAAAAGTATAACCACATAATCAGCTAGACACTCCATGGATCGTTGAAAAGTCCAAGAATGTCCACCCGCACTCTGTGGATTGTGGTTTAAGATCACACTCTGGACCTCAGATTCTTCAGGCATCATATGAATCAGTGGATCTCTCTCTATGTTAAGCTAATGCACTATGATTTGATTCACTTTCTTAGAAAACATGGCAAGGCTGAGGATAAACTTTTTTTTTTCCAGTAGCGGAGATTGAACTCAGGAACATTTTTACCTCCAAGCTATGCTCCCCAGCCTTATTTTCTAGTTTTTGTTTTGAAAAATAGCCTCACAAAATTGCTGAGACTGGCCTTGAACACGCAATTGGCTTGCCTCAGCCTGCCAAATACTGGGATTACAGGCATGTACCACCACACCTGGCTATTCTTAACAGTTCAAGATGAACAAAGTGGTTTTGTTTGCTTTCCTTCATGACCTCCCTTTCTGCACCACTGAGCTGGATGAACAGTTAGTTGCTAAGAAAAAAGTGAAATGTTCCAAGTGATGGGACTTTTTGGACATTGATTCTGAAGCTTCATTTGTAGTATTGGCCAGGTGAAGTGGTTGGCTTTCTCTGTGGGGTACAGTAGGAGTAATGAGGGTTAAGAAAAGATCTTCTCCAGTATATGAGAACTAGTCACAAATAATTGGGCCTACAATCTAATCTAATCATGCTCTTATTTATTCACCTCATATAAAAGTCTCTTAAGAATGCATTTGAGCACAATATACGATAATAATAATACTATAACATACATCGTGAGAAACTTTTGAAAACAATAAAATGTCCACCTGAAACAATGCAGTGTTTATAGACATACAAACCCATGGGGCATGCACATTTGTGCCATTTTCTTTAACTATTGAGTCACAAGGCTGAACTGAAGCATGAAACATATTTTACAAACTGAAACTCACACCAGGAAGATGCATAACAAGTGTTATGGGAAGAAGCTTCACATTTGTATAATTTACTACATCAGTTCACATTTTATTATAAAAATTCACATTGTTTTATTGTTTTCTTTCATAATGAATTGGAACATGACATCCCTGCTTAGGGGCAGGCAGGAGGCTAGCTCTTTAAAGTCAGTAGTTTGGGGACACCCAGAAGAATCATCTGTGAGCAAATGTAGTGTTAACTTTTTGAACCGAAGCAATGATTATAGTGGAACCCAGTTATAAACCAACTCATGCGTACACAGGCTTGGATAGAACGTGGGTTAAAAACTACATCCCATCGCCCCCTCTCCCTATCAAACTGTACAAAAGTAAAAGCTCAGTATAAATTACCATTTAGTATTGAATGTGAGAATCCTGTTTGCAAAACCGGTTCATAAAGGAGTTGTGCAGTATTAGCAACTCGGAGAGGGAAAGGGCAGGCCATCTGAGCAAGGACCAATCCCTGTGCCCACTGCTGAGGGGATGGGGCCGTATGTCTCTCTTAAGCCGTGTCAGGTTATATAATACACAATACAAAAACATTACAAGAAAAGATCTCAACTCTTAGGCAGAGTTTTCTACACAAATTTAACACCACCATTGGCAGGCAATGTTAGATATATAAATTAATAACTTACAAAACATTACAGTATATACATTAAGTAATAAATACACGGTTATGAACAGGAATGGAGGTGTTAGCATAGAAGGCAGTGCAAGAGAAAGACGGCAGCATTAAGTTGAAAATAGCATAATTGAATGAAGGGCATGGAGAGCGAACAGGACAGGAGACTGTGCAACCTGCAGGGGCACAGGAGGCCCAGGGCGCAAGGGGCACGCTGTCTTCTTAAGCTGAGTACTATGCAGACTATTATGGTGGATGGTACAACTATCCCTATCCCTTCCTACCCCCTATTTTGTTCAACTTTTATCTGTTTACAGCAAAACAGTGAGACTCCAGAGACGTGTTCTGAGTGTTTGAAGCAGGCAAACTGAGCTAAGTTACAAGGGCCACCGTGGAGTCCAGATTGGACAACAGGAGAAGAAAGTAGAAAGTGGTTAGGGGTGTGTCCTTTCTGTCTGCAAAAGTTAACTGTAGTAAAGCAAGAGATATTGCCCAAGAAAGAAGGAAGACTGTTTTCTTTCCTTTTTTGTGTTTTTTTTCCAGAAAGAGTCAAAAAAGTGTATGTCAACTTTGAACGCTTATCTTTGTAGAAGTCAGTACTAAACTCTAGGTATTCAACAGGCATTTTTTTAAAGACATGAAAATGTTTTACAAAAAAGGCACACAGGTTGGCAGACAAGGGGACAGGTGAGCAGATTGATAAATGAAGTTATTCATCAGTGAGTTCAGTCACTTGTTGGGACACATCCCAACACTTAGTGCAGAGAAATCTCTCAGTTTTGTGTCTTCCATTTCAAGCCATTGAGTCATGATGGGCACTGGCCTCTACTACCACATACAGCGTCAGCTCTCTGTCAAGCTTGTGAGCCAGGCAAGTCAACCGTGGCATTTCCTGAGCTGCTATTTGCTTCGTGGCCTTGCATTCTGGCTCCAAACTCAAGTAACTGGAAAGGCCAGGTGGCCTTTGTCCTGTGCAGGCCTCAGCCCCATGGTGGGCTGGCCCTACCACACAGCTGGCATGCTTGTCAAGGGTGGAATGTACATCTCCACACGGAGAGGGAGATTATGTGTCAATTGGGGACTTGTCTTCTGCCACAAGGTCTACGTCAGTCTCTCCCAGTGAATCCCTGTTGTCTGGATCGATCACACAAAGTGTCTTTGTGCTGCTGAAATAGTTGTGGCCCTCTCCATCCTTTTCAGGTCCTTCCGAATCCTCCTCTTCGAGGGTCAGTTCAAACTGAAACTTCTCCATCAGACCCTGGCAGTCTCTGTTTCTCTCGTCCAGCGGTGGGGAGGGACTCTGGGGTATCATGCTCTGATACCAGTTCCTGTTATCTTCTAATGTGTCCAGAATGTCCTGTGCATCGGGTTGTACCAGATCTGCCCAGGTCTCCCACAGTGGATGGACAATGTAGTCGATAAAACCAACCTGGAGGAAAAATAAGATTACACATCTGTTATTGTGATGGGTCCTGGAAAACCAAACAAGTTCAGTGGCTTACATGCAAAGAGAGAGCAATAACAGCCTCTGGGAGATCCATAAGAATACATTCCCTTCTATATGGGAGATACTACACTGGATGCATTATATGCAATGTCTCTTTTAATTCTGTAAAGTAAGTAAGTATTGGTGTCTGCCATTTATAAAGGAGGTTAAGTACCCTGTGGAGGTCACATAACCCATGAGTGGAGGAGCTGGGACTTAGTCCTAGCTTCGTCTGATTCCAAAGCCTGTGTTCTTCTCACTACAACACACTGCTTTTCCTTCCACATGTGCCAGATAAGAAGTTTGAATGCAACACTGGCTAGGAATGAGGCTGTCAGTAGTTGGATTCTGTGAGTCATTCCATGAAGAAGGAAGCCTCAGGTCTAAAGTGTTGTGACTCAACATTTTTTCCCTGATAACTTTCAAGAATGCTGTTGTGCCAAAATGACAGGAACTGGCCCCTGACTACTCTGGAATTTCTCAGGTTCTGTGAGATGCTTTTGGCTGGTAGAGGAGTTTGATTAAAAAAAAAAAAAAAAAAAAAAAAAAACACTTGAAAATAATTCAAGCCCTAAACAAACAAATATCTCTTTGTGGACATGCCTGCTATTGTTTTAGATCCATAGGGCACACAGTCATTTCCATCAGAAGAAAGAAGGAAAATAAAAACAATTAAGCAGTTCCTTTTGCTGGCATTCCTGTGAATAAATCTGAGGCTTCTGGCTTTGTTATGGTTTGCACAGAGACTATGCATCCTGCATGGGCTAGCTTTGTGGCCTTATGCTGACCCTCTACTTTGTCAGACAAACAGGAAACACTGGGGGTGGGGGCAGGTAGAGAGAGAGAATAGGAACTAGTTGAATGAGGGAATGGAATTCCCCTGTCATGGTCTTGGGAACTGGTGAGATGCTGGGTTGGGATTCAAGGGCAGATGAGCAAGGGTCCCCATGGGACATTATATAGCTATCTTTCCATGCCACTGGAAATTTTCCTTTATTAATGTTCTGGTATTTGCCCTGTCTCTTCATATGTTCAAGCTATACTATATACAAGAACCTTGTGACTCTTTCATATAACTGTTTCTTTCCTGACCTTAACAAACAAAATTCACACCAAAGTTAGGGCATCGCTGATGTGCGTTGGTTATGACAAGCTGTGGATGATTCAGATATATCTCTTGCCTCCACCCACTCCTTTTTCCTCCTTTTAACTTCTTTATGTGTGTTTAATGGAGTTTGGAGGCTATTTTCAAGGTGTTTTCCAGGGACCAGAAATAAGCCCAAGGCAATGGAGAAAATTGAGTAAGCTGGACTCAGTGCAGTCATTTCCTTTCTTAATTTGCTTTTGCTTCTGCTAAGAAATGCTTCAGGACTTAAAAAAATAAAAAAAGGTAGCTGCTAGGTACTTATTTCCTAGGTCATGGGATAAAAGAACTCTACAAATCTAGGATGGGTGATTATGTCATGGCAGTCGAGGGACATGTTCACAGACATGGAGTAAAGAGCTTTGGGTGGAGGGAACCTGGGTCACTAAGAAGCTGGCCAACTGTATGTACCAAGAGGACAGAGCTTCTTCACCCAACACTAGAGAAACGCCTGCTTTATCTACCTTGCAGTGCTGTTCGGAAGCTCAAATAGGACAACATATAGGAATATGTGTGGAAAATCGTAAGAATAACATATAAATATAAAACATCACTGTTATTAAGAAAAGGGGATGCTACACTTCATTTCTCTATATCTTGCTCCAATTAACACTTTAGGGCACTTGGATTTGCCCTGATGAATTTAATCTTATTTTGCCTTTTTATAGCATTCAGACTTTAGATCACTTTGACAGATAATAGATTTATTTAGTTGGGTTTCTCTAAGCAGCAGCAAAACAATGATTGCAAAAGAACTATATACATTGATGCTACAAATATATGCAAATTTGGAGTTTGTAGGTAATAGGGGAAAATGAGAGTAACAACAACAACTATAAAAACACTTCCAATGTTGTTGTGATAAAGACCTTGGACATCCTTTGAATGTATTCTCGGTCACAGCAGCTGGCTTAGCCCATTCATTGTTGTCCTTAAAAAAATAGTATTCAGTGGGTCCTAAAGCCTTTGTAGGATTATAGATACTTTCTATTGTACCTATTTTGCAGCTATTGGCATCTCGAGCACTTCTAAACACACACACATGCACACACTCCTCAGAGTATTTTTTCCCATCCACAGAACACAGAGGATTTGTTGCTTTTGACACAACCAGAAAATGTTAGAATTTTTCCAAAGGTATAGAAGCATCCTTGGAAGGGGACACAAACAGGGCCTTGATGACATCTGGTGATGGTGGTGGCGTGTTTGATTATGGAGAGATAGCAAAGAGAGAGAGCTGGAAAGAAGGCTGAGGAGCTCAGCTCCTGGATGAAGACAGAGCTGGAAGGAATCTGGAAGAGTTGGATAAAGTAGAGAGCAATGGTCCAATATCAGCTGGGTGTGCTAAGGTCATACACCGCTCTCTAAATGGTTTGGGAGAATTGTCCAAATTTAGATGACTTTCTGATGATTGCTTCACCCCTACCCTGTGAAACTGAGTGTAATAATGGAGAGGCAAATAAGTCATGAACATAATGCATAATGGACCTAAATGTGTAATTGTTGTTTAATCATTTAATATATTTGTATATAGACATATATTCTCTTAAAAAAAAAACAGAAAGAAAGAAACGAAGTGGAACCCTCCAGTTCTACAATCACTAGAGCTCACACACACACACACACACACACACACACACATACACACACACACACACACACACACACACACAGAAAAAAAAAAAAGAAAAGAAAAATCTCATTTCAAATACCTGTGATTTTTCTACAGAAGCTGTGTGTTTATCACACATCGGGCTAATCTCCATTCCCCTCTCACGTTCTTTGTCACCCTGTTGGAAAAATTCCTCCATGATGCGATCTGTCCATTGCCGGTACAATTCCAAGGACTTGGTGGGGTTGCTCAGGTCTGCACAGTGTACCATGTTGCGAAGGACCTGAAATAATCAAATTTTGGAAATCCCATAAAGTTAAGTGTAAACACTGACAGAACATCTTATCCCTCTCATACTAGAACACTTAGTACAAAACCCAAGAACATTTTAGCTGAATTATAATGATGATACATGCACTAAAAAGAAAAAAAAAGCAATATCACAACACTGTTGGGCAGAGTTGATTATTTACCATTATAGGATCTAAAATATATACAGATCTTAGACTGAAAGTCTTTGAACTTAAGAACTGGAAGGGACATTAGAGGTCGGATGCTATTATTTCCTTCTCTCAGTTTGCAAAGAATGCAAAGAATTACTCAAAGTAGATGTATTCACATTTTCCATTTGTGGGAAGAAACCAGCTGACGGTACTTATATAACCAAAACAGACCTAACAAACTTTCAGTCAGAAGGATTTATACTCAAACATAAGACCTCGAGACTAAGAGTCACATATACCCTCTTATAAATAGAATTTGTGCTTTATTTTTAGAACTAACTAATTCAATAAATACAGTTATGTTTCCCCTCATAAATTAGATGATAAATTTTATCTATTTTCCTTAGCATGTTCTTAAACCGAAAGTTATAGTAGTAGCAGAGGACACGCAACTAAACAAATTTATGTTTTCCTTTTCTAAATGCTGTTTGGTTTGGCTTTGTGTTAAATCAAAGGCTTTCATCCAATACCTGTATGCGATCAGTATAATTGTCCAGGAGGAGGACACCTGAGCTTGTCACTTTCTTGGTTTCTACCATTGTTTTCAGGTCTGCCAGCAGGCTCATGTGTTTGGACATATCAGTTGCTAAAACCTTGGGTTAAAAAAAAATGAAAACTTTTAATAAACTCAGTTTATCAGACAGAACAGAAAAAGCAAGTGGAGAACATAGAGGGCTAAAGTCTCACCATGTCAATGACCATTTTCCTGAGCGTCTGACGCTGCTTCTTGGTGAGATTCTGGAAGATGTCACAGTGCTCCTCTTGCAGCAGCTTGAAACCCACGGCGAGGTGATGGTTCTCCAGCACAGACTCGTCATTGTACATCAAAGCAAGTTCTGAATCTAACGAACAGGAAAAGAATGATGGCTTGATAAAAATACAGTAAGATTGTATAACTCAAACATCAGCATCACTTCAAGGTGGGATCAGATCGAGTTCTAAGTTATTTCAAGAGCTATCATCCACAGGTCCTTGCCTTTTAGAGAAGCAGAACCTCTCCACACATAGAAGCAGTCCATTTCTAAGCAAAAATGCTTCTAAGAGATACTACTATATGTAGGCTTTCTCTTTGATTAAAATTCTTTGTCTCTTAAAATCCTTTTTCAAGTCCTTCTCAGAGGAAGAATTTGATACAGATAAAGGCATTGGGAGCAGCTAAATCATATTTTTTATCTGTTTATAATTTCCTTTATGTCTTCACACATTTTATGCTTCAGAATAGAATGAGGTGAAAATGCCACTAAAGGTTATCAAATGCATTCAGATTTCCTAATGGCATTCACTTTTATATATATTTGCCAACTACTGGCAATTGTGAGTTTGGTATTTCAAAAAGAGATAATGTGTTGGTGTGAATTTTTATTTTATCCAAATAATGTAGCTTTGTTAAAGCTTCTTGTAAATATGATAACTGAACATTAATAATTTTTTAGAATGATCCTGATGTCAAAATTTCTGTCTTCTGGCTCTTTTATACTGAAATTGTAGTAAGTAGTTACCTAAATTATAGCTTCCAGCCTGTCTTTTATGCAGAAGAATCACAGACATCTTTTGCTAGAGCACTGCACTTGGGAATATGGTCATCAAACTCATGAAACCACATTTTCTCATAATCAAGTATAACAGCCAAGAGATATAATATGGTGCTAGCTGCAGGTGATTTTTTCTCATACAGCATTGCTTTTGCAGTGTGTTTTGAGTTATATCCTCAGACAGGGTGGTGTGATCTCTGGGGTCATGTGAACATTCTTTTTTCTGTTCACTCATGACCAACAGCACATTTTTGCAAGCAGGCTTTTGCTAGATGGCTATAGCAGAAAAAAATAACAACTTTTGCTAAAGTGCTATAGATGACTATAACAGAAAAAAAAAAACTTTTCCTGTGTGAAACTAACTGACCTATAGATGGATTCATGGCATCACAGTAAGGCAGTTGATACAATCCATGTAGATAAGTAGCCGTAATGTTCTTTCAATAGAAGAATGAGGTTTAAAAAAACAGGGTATCCCAAACCTAGATTGCTGTTCTGATGACAGAAGACAAGGACTGACAACAAGAACTTTTTCACTGCCATTAGCTCATATAATATTTTTTATAAAGCCACTGGCATAGGATGTTAATAATGGCCACAACAGGATAATCAATATTCTCCAAAGAAAAAGTACTTGGATTTTCAGCAGATAGAGATCATGCATTAACTGAGAGAATGAATATATTTTCCTTAGCAGGAAAAGCAAACCTTCTGAGCATGGCAATAGCTTTGAGTATGGCTTGGGAGCCTAAGGCTGGGCCAACCCTGAAGGTAAGTAGGTCACTCTCCTTGCTACAGAACAATCCTAATGGCCTCTCCTCTTGAATTGTGGAAAGCTTTCCAGTGTCTTTTGGGGAATCATATTTCCATCTGAAGGTTCCCTTGTTCAAATCCAACATTTATGCCTGCTTCCCCAGCAGAGAAGGACACCAGCAGATTACTAGGTTGTGTGTCAGAGTCCTACACAAGATTGAAAGTCGCATCATCCACAAGCCTTTCCTAGTCTATTTTTTTTTTTTTTTTTTGCGGTACTGGGGATTGAACTCAGGTGCATTCTACCTCTGAGCTGTACACCCAGCCCTATTTTTTATTCTTTATTTTGAAACAGGGTCTCACTAAGTTTCGGAGTGCCTCACTAGGTAGCTGAGGCTGGCCGTGAACTTGGATCCTCCGGTCTCAGCCTCCCAAATGCTGGGATTACAAGTGTGCACCACCACACCCAGCCTTTCCTAGTCTTACTGGGGAATTCTACATCTGTTATTCTTTCCCCCCATATTGTATTTTCCAAGCTTTGAGTCCTTTTTATGGCTTCCCTCTGATCCTCTCCACGTTCTCCGTGCAGCTCAAACAACTGTGTTGCCAGACTGGACACAGTATCCAGGAAAGGCCTGACCAGTTTGAGTGGAATGGAAGGATTACCTCATTATTACCCTTGTTATTATCTATAATGAAAACATTGGGAGGAAAAAATGCAGTGAATCATAGGGTCATCTCGAGCGACTATTGTAGTTGTGAACTCACTTGTGTTGATGAGAAACTGATTGGAGACTCCAGGATGGTCAACGTCATGGATGGCAGCTGCAAAAATGGCAGCCAGGATTTCCAAGTCTGTAAAGACGGCCTGGGGAGGAGAACGAGGGCATTTAACTCCAGAGCCAGCTTGCCTCTCCTGCCTGTTCCATTTCATATTAAAGTACCCCAGCATGGTGAGTCTGTTCACCACTATCCTGCCTCTGATATTAAAGGGATGAGGGTTGGAGCTCGTTCCCACATCAAGCCGCAGGCTGAGGCCTGGAAAGTCCTTAGCACAAAGCTCATGGTGTGTGTGAACACCTGGCAGCTGTTTCTTGGGTCAGAAGTATGGCAGCATGATGCTTATGTAACACAAGCACATGTAAGCCAAAGGAACAAGCAGACCTGCTCTGCTCTGAGATAAAATAACTTTCATATTCAGGCTGAGTAAATTAAGGGGAAAGGCTTGATTCTAGACTCATTAAGATAAGCAATAAATTATTTCCCAAAGCTTAATTTATAGTGTGGTCACACACTGTCTTGTGTTCATTAATTTGTTTAACTCATATCCACTCAATGTTTACTATAGGCAATATTTGAGAACATCTCTAAGTGAAACCTGATGTCCACTGCTCAACTCCTTCATGCTATATCAGAAGAGCTTCCCTGACCCCACCCATGCATAATGATTTAAGCCTAGTGTTTATTAAGTAAATATTGCTGCTAATCATAGGACAGAAATGTCTTTCCCTATCTTCTGTGATTAAATAAATCTTCTGGTCCTTCAAATGGTAGCCCAGTTTTTACCTCTCCCGGAAAGAGCAACCCTAGAGCACTCAAGGACACATTATATTCTCCTTTTTATTTATTTATTTTTTACAAGTTTGTGGAACTCTTGGCTAATTTCCAGCCATACAATAGTCATCATATCAATATCATTGGGCGGGTTATAAATAGCACTGCCTCACTCCATGATCCTTATACAGAGCATACAAACAATACTATTTCTTTTCTTCAGGGGGATCAAACACACTTAGCTCCACCTCACTTTCCTAAGTCTTCTTAGATTTCTTTTAGCAAATATGGAAGCCAATCAGAGTTGTATACAGTTCAATCTGTCTTTCAGTTTGAGTCTGCAGAGGTGGCTGGACAGGGTTTAGCCAACCCCTCCTGCAGTAAGTCTGCACATTTTGGAAGTACCTGACTACCATTTCCATCTATCCAGTGATAGTATGCCTGGGCACATTGCTGATTATTCTGGTACATACAAAAGCATTCATCTATGAGAGAAGGAGTCATAGCCACCTCCTCAGATCTTGTCTGGTTACATGAAACAACTGTTCTTCCTTGTTTCAACATTATCAATTCCTCTGCTCTAGATTTTCAGTTACTGTTTCTTCAACCTAGAGAATCAGATTGCTGAATTCCTAGAAGAATAAGCCCATGGATGCATATTCCTAATAGGAACTATATAGAATTTTATATTATATTTCTATGATCCTCCACAGAGCCTGCAATGGTGTTGGGAACCTCAGATTAGTACATGCATGTTGAAGATGTCTGTTGAGGATGTACTGTAAACCAGACACTACACAAGACACTTTGAGATACATCGTATCCCTTACTAGGAATATAATGTATCCTTCTTACTAGGAATACAATGAGGAAGAAAGCATGGATCCTGTTAATCATTTGAAAATTAAATAATTTTCAATTAAAAGAGATGTAAAGGGAAGATCCCTCTGATATTAGAAATCAAAGAAAGTAGAAATGTCATATGTTTTTATAAACAACCCAATTAATGGGTGCTATACATAATCAAGAACCAGTTCAAGTATTTCAGATCTTCCAATTACATTATTTTGTAAACACATTGCATACATTACATGGCGCTTTTAAAAGAGGATGGGCAGGTGTGCAAAACAGATCATAACTACTCACATCTAATGCTGGTGTAGAAAGAAGAACATGGGTAGACTGGGCTACATCGGCAGCGTGCAGGCTGTTATGATACGCCACGTCAGAATGGTAATGGTCTTCTAAAGTCATCATGTAGGTTACAAATGTGTCAGATGAGATTTTGAATGTCTTTAGGAGGTCTCTTTCCTAAGTAGCAAAATGAATTAGAACATGAATAAGTGGATGTCCAAGATGGAGCGCTTGCCTCCTATGTGCCAGGCCCTGGGTTTGACCCCCAGAACAGCACCAAGAAAAAGAAAAGAAAAGAAAAAAATGAAGCTTAAATCACAAAAGTAAGCCAGGATGGAAGAAAATCATAAAGAGCCATCCAATTGGATAACCATGTTTGTTCCTGTTCACTCACCTGGAATATAGCATACATGATACACGTTAGGGGCCGGTTGTGTGAGTATCCGGCCACATTGAAGATGTTAAGGCCCCATTTGTTCAGGTCTTCCAACTCCTGTAATCAAAATTAGAAAAGTTTAGGAATATGGAAATTTTTTAGTTTTTGAAATGGGGCCTCACTCTGTGACCCACACTGGTCTCGAACTTGTGAGCTCAAATGATCCTCCTGCCTCAGCCTCCCTGATGGTTGGAACTACACCCAGTTTTAAATGTTTTCAATTTCCTTTTTTTTAAATTTATTTGTTGGACACTTGACTGCCTAAGTCTTTAGATGATCTATTTAGCATGATCTAGTTGCACAGAAATTGAAAATGAAATTGCTTAGGAGGGAAGGTGTGCTCATAATGATCAGTACAAGTTTGTGCACATTTCTTTCGTTTTAGTAAAGGAAAAGTATATCTCTATTTATAAAGTTAGTTGCTGACCTATAGTTGCGACCCGACAGTCCTCAACCAGTGTTGCTTTCAAAGGCAGCGACATATGAATAGAAATCATGCTGGTCCCATTTTTTCCCTGGTCTTCCTTTGCCTCTCATTGGCCCATCAGTAATAGCTAGAAAGCAGTGTCAAGGAAACTCCTCTACCCTGTGATTATTATCACTGAAGTCAGATCAGGGACACTTAGCTGCCAGAATATGCAGAAATCAACCTCACTTTAATGTAAAAAGTCAGGAAGAATGTCAGTCTTGAATTATATACCAGGACTCCAAGGCCACAGACAGACCTAGAAGAAACGTCATTCAGGCTAGTGATGTGGGGTTATTCTAAGATTATCTGATTTAAGGAGCAATTGATTGCATTCTTAATAACTGTCCAGAGGTTAGCCCAATGTTTAATCAACCTGACTCTAATGATGGCTTTCAGAAAGTCTCGCTGAATGTTCACTTGCTCAGAGTAAGCTCATCTCATGCTCCTGCAAGGCTGGGAGGACCTCTGCAGTCACTCTGAGGAGCCTCCTAGAGGATGTACAAATTTGTTCTGTGTCTTCTTCTGATACTGATAGGATTTAGGCTTAGGAGGCAGTGTTGTCCCTGTCTCTTCATTTCTTCTCCAGCCAGATTAGTGCAGAGCTTTACCACTGTTCCATGGCATACCATTCCCAAAATGTCATCTGGAATAATCCAGACCTGCCTATTGCTTTTCCTTGGACTTTCCCAATGTCTCTTCAGAAGGATGCTCCATTCTGAGGAACTGTCCATTACTGAACTCAAATCATCTTTATTTTTTTTTTAAATGAAAGAATGATTTTCAATCAGAGGCTCAGCAATGGACACAGAGGCCATATCAGGTCAGGTGAGGTGGTGCACACCTGTAATCCCAGCTACTTTGGAAGCCAGGCAGGAAGATCACAAGATCACAAGACCAGCCTGGGCAACTTAGTGAGACCCTGTGTCAAAATAAAAAATATAAAGGGCTAGGGATATAGCTCCATGGTAAAATGCCCCTGGGTTAAATCCCCAGTACTATAGGAAAAACAAAAGCAAATCAGTTTCCTTATCATAACATTTAAGGATAAAGCCGAAGCAATCCCTACTATTTTCTAAATATATGGGTGCATGCATGCTGTAGAGAGCCACATATGCACAAACTCCATGCGTACACACCTTGGCCAGGTGGTCTTCGTTGTCCGTGTTGACTCCAAAGCGTGAGATGCTGGTATTGTTTAGGCTTGAGCTATGCATCAGTTTCTTCACTCCACTGATCTGAGTCATGAGCTGCTGCTTCTTCTTTTTCTCCCTGTCTTTCTGGGTGGGTGATGGGATCTCCACATCATTCTGCTTGTCTGCAACAGACAAAGGAATATGCTCCTCAGCACTTGTGTGGCAGTGAGCACACATGGCACTATCCCAAACAACTCTAACCACACGGAATGGGGTTTGAATCTTAATAAGGGCTCCTATAGCATGATCTCATTGCATATCCAGGATAATCCTATAGGTAGGTAAAATGTGACTTATTGCTCCATGTTATTGCCAAGTAAACTGAGGCTTAGAGAAGCTAAATAAATTTTCTAAGAAGAGGAAAAGAAAGGACCCAAGTGCAATCTTCTGTTCTGTGTAATTTAGCAGAATCATACGTTTTTAAGATGGAATATCAATATTTATATGTAGATTTTTTTTATTAAAGTGAGCAACTTTGGCTTTTGTACAATAAAAAATGTGCATCAGCCAAAACTCAGCTTAATAAAAACAAGGTTTATGTTCTGTTCATTTTATTTTACTTTTATTTAGTTTATAATTTAAAAAATTCATATGATTTTAGATGCATTCAGTTTAAATGTGCAGTATATATGCTAGAAAAATAAATGTTCATAATCTTCAAATACTTTAAATCCTTGGTTTATTACTATTTGCGGTTTAGAGGAAGACTACTAATTCAGTTTATTTTATTCTTTGTGTTTATTATTTCCACTAATAAATAATAAGGCCTCTTGTTGGTAGTAGGTATTAAACTAATATTAAATATTTATAATCATCTCATTTAATGTTTTAAAAAATGTTGTTACAAGGTAACAGCAGAGGTAGCATTAGTGAAAAAGAGTTTACCTATTTGCAGAAGCCTTTTCCTTCATAGTATTAAAAATATTAAATATTAAAACTATTTTAATATTTCTATCCATTAAAAATGTTGACAATCAAACATTCTATTTCACTTCATAGGAGATGCATCTTGAGTACTTTGCAAGAAATGCCGTAACTCTTCCAGGACACAGGAATACCTGTGAGTGTATAGAGGTGATCACTGATTAATTGCTTAACCACTCCTTTGTAACAGAGCTGATGGCATCCCATGGCTGAAAGAGTTAATGTGGCTTTCAAAAGCAGCCACAGTTAGATCTGCTTGTTACAGTGAAAATTAGTGCAAAGACAACTTCTCCATTTGAAAATGACAGGCTTCCAGATGGCATGCTGGGACCTAGACTGTCTGCTTTTAGACTCTTACAGCTGATGGCAGAGTCACATGTTTTTTCCCAGGACCTCTGCCTGCTCACAGGGCCCTGCAGACACTTCATCAAAGCAAAGCAAGCACAGGGAGACAGATTCATGTACACATTGCTGCCTAGCTGCTGGGCTAGAACAGGGGTATTCTCTAGTCCTAGCACCCCACTATGGCCTCTAGGTGCACACAAGGTCTTCATCTATGAATTTTGTTTTGGGAAGAATTTTAGTCATCTCTATTAGTTTAGGAGTTTCCAACCTAATCCAGCATGAGAAGCACCCAGGAAACTTTTTAAAAATACAGATTTTATGGGCTCCACATAGCTCTACTGAATCAATATTTAAAAAAAAAAATCCCCTGTGACTTGGATGAACAAAGTTGTCTGGGAACCAACAATAGTCCCATACTCTTATTTTTCAGATGAAGTTAGCAACTTGACCAAGCTCAAAGAGCAATTTATTTAACAGATATTTAGTGTGCAATTACTTTGTCCCAGATAAAGTAATTTGAGAGCATAGAACCCACATCTCAAGGTTCCTGTTAAAAACTGCTTTCCTGACACACAATATCTGGCATAGGAATCATATATTATTTTTAAAATACTTTTCGTCCTGTCACTTCACTTCTAATAATCACCACTTTTTGATAAAATGAAAAGCCACAATAGTCCCTACTTTCCCCACCACCATTCTTTACTTCTGGTTAAAAGGGCTCTTCATTTCCCTTGTGCCTCTGCAAATATAACCATCTCTGTGGGACTAGTATATTTTCCCCCTTTTTTAATTACAGGTTGTCTGCAACAGTGAGTAATTGAGCTGAAGCACTGCTGTATCTGGAATATTGCAATAGAGAAGAACATCATTCAGAGAGAGTGCCAATTGGACATTAATGGGTATTTCCCAACACAAGTACTGACACAACTGGTAGGCTTCCCTATTCTGGAATCCCTCTATTAAATGCTTAGCAAGAGCAATGTGGAAATTAACTGAAATACAGACTCAAAAAATTATGATAAACACTCAGTGAATTTGCAATGGTTCTGACCATTCTGATACTGTGGGGAAAAAGTTGGCCAGTATGAAGAAAAAAAACAAAAAACAGATACAAACATCCTTCTTGCTAGATCTTAGCATTGTGTAATCACGAAAATTCCTGAACTCTTTTGCATCTCGAAAATTTTAAGTTCTAGCTTTTGAGATGGTAAGTAGAGAATTTAAGAGAATGGTTTTCCCCATCTATAAAAATATTAATTAAATTGTAATATAATATCTCAAACTCTTGTTTTATTGATGCTCTTGCCACCTACATCCTGCTGTTTTCCCTGAAATTATATACTTCTATTTTCATCTGCCCCAGCAACCTAGAGCCCATTAACATACAATAGCATCAGTAAGTACCTGGGTTAGTATATGTTCTATTGTCTGCCTTTCTGCCTGTCTACCTGCCCACCACCTTTTTAGATGGGAACAGCACAAGTCAGATGGATTAAGGGCTTTCCATCTCCCAGGATGGCACACTTTAAACATTCAATGATTCTTATTGAAATACTGCTTTTAAGTTTAATTTAATATTGCTAGGCATCTCATTTTACTCTGAGATGATTGCCATGTTTTGATCAAAGCCTAGAAGCTGTTAATAAACATTTTTTAGGTCCAACAATTCTGTTTCATGAAGACTTTTTCCCCCCCAAAGTAATATACATGTTACTTAGTGCCCTTAAATGTGATTTACTTCTCTATGTTCTGAGTTCTATTAGGAGTGGTAGGAATTTAGGTCCAGAAGTTAAGAGAACTAAGCCCTAGTTCAGGTTCAGAAACATATTATCCAAAGTGTACTTGGTTAAGTTACTTCATTTTTCTTGACCTCCAGTTTCTCTCCTGTAGAATGAGGAAATTGTACCAAGAGGACATTAAAGTGCCTTATACATCTGACAGCTTATGAAGAAGACTTCATGGTACTCTAGGAATACCCAGCATGTTCATAAAGTAAGATTAAGAGTTCCATGTCCTATATCTGCAGTACGGACATAACCTTTGTTCATTTGTTTCTTTAAGACTGTCAAATTGCCAACCTAGTGTTCCTCACAGAGGATCCAGGTGGCCAAGTAGCCTCAGTGAAACTGATAAGCTTAGTCATATCAGAATCATAGAATGCTCAAGTTGGAAGGGACATGGAACATCATCTATCCCAGTGTTCCCATTTCACAGATGATGTGTCCTGTACTTATGTATATTTTTTCTCCCTCCATTTCCCTAAAAAACTTTAGAATTGTAAGCTGTCTAGTCTGTTTAGTGGGGTTTACATGTGTGCATTCAAACATATACCACATACTTCATGCACACTGCTCTCCCAATGCTAAGAGCATGTACAGATTTGGATTCTAATAACCTTCCTCAACAACTTGTTTTTGATAATTTAAATTTCAGAATAATGAGAAGATGTACAATTGGTTTTCCTTTAGAGATATGCCTACAATGTACAGAGAATATTAAAAAAAAAATAGTGAACATTTGTCCTTAAGATGAAAAATGCTGAGAGCCCTATCTTTATTATCTTTTGTCAGCTTTCCTTCTTGATAGCCAATGCTGATTAAAAAAAAAGATAAGTTAGTACAGTATGCTAAGATGGTCTTGTTGTCCTTGGTAAATGGATATTAGAAGATATTACTTCAGTCAGTCCTGAATGATTAAGGGCTCAGAGGCTTCATGGGGCTTTTAACTCTCATGGTGAGAATCTCTTCTACAAAGACAGACAAATCCTAACACTTAAAAATGCAATTGAAAAAAAAAAAAAAAGGTGGGGGAGTTCTTGCGTTCATTGATCTCATTCTTCTCTCCTGTAGTCAATAATCTGTATGTCCCTAAAACAGCCCTCACTTACACAAAATAACTGAGCATTATACCAAACAGGATATATCTGAAATGGTCAGTGAAGATTACTGCATTTGAAGAGATAAAAGGAAAGCAGGGGGGAGAAAAGGATGAGAGAATGAGGATGCAATAAAAGGAAAAGGATGTAATATTTTCTGTTCAATTAGATTCTAGCCACCTCTGGGAGATAAGATGTATGAAAAATTCTTCTCCTTTGTTCTGCAACAAAGACAACGGTTGTTGCAACTGCAGCTGTGGAAAACCAAGTGGTCCAGATGCATGTGGAAACAGGAAGGCACTTGTCAATCAAGCTGGTGGCCATTGGCTGCATCATAATGCAGCCAGCTTTGTACAAAGCTGCATAAAGAGAAAGTTGATTGATCTGCTGATAGCAGGAACTACTTTGGTGTTAGAGAAATAGGATTGATTTTTAAAAATAAAACCAGAAAAGGTATGTTTTTCCATAAGGCATCAAGGCAAATGCTCATTGATTTAATAATATACAGCAGTGGCCAAAATGAGGGTGTGATGCTCAGCTGTAAGAATGGGTCATTTCCCTGGAAAATGGAGTTTTATAAAAAGTATAATTCAGCAGTAACTGAAAGTCCACAGAATCATAATCTGAATGCTACCCATTCACTTTGCAGTACACTTTGCAGATTCTGTAGGCCTTATTAAAATCAAGTAGTCAAAAGAAGTTCATTATACAATAGAACTGTCTTTAAGCCTAAGATCAGAAATCCCTAATAATCAAACAAGATGTGTGACAGTGATTGAGGATCATTCATGCAAACCTGTTCGGTCAGTGTCGTGTGTTAAGAATTGGCAGTGTAACAGCAGAGAATAAGAGATAAAGGATCTGATGTGAAGACAATGCTGCTGATTAGAGAAGACAAAATCCTTTAGAGATATGAAAATTCTCCCCTTCCCTCACTACTTATCTTTAAGAAATAACTTAGCAAAGCCTTATTCTCATAACTCACTACAATTAGTCTTCAAGTGCATCCCTCATGCCACACCTTACAGTAAACCTTTTACTTGAAGCCCAGTCATTGGAAGAATTGAAAGTAAACCATGTCAAGGGAGCTAGTGGAGTTATCTCTAGGGTTTGGTGACTGGACCTTCTCTACTACTTCGAGGTCTTGGCAGAGATGGAAGTAGGTAGATAGATAAGAGGGTATCTGCAGTCATAATAAATACAATCAGTCCATGATAGCCTTATGTCTTTCATAGGTATTTTCTTTGATTTTTGACATCACCTTCTTGCTTAATTTTTTTCCCATTAAAAATTGGCTTTAGTTCTTATTTTAAATGTTTTTTTTTTTTTTTAACGACTTCACCCTATTCTAAATACATAAGGAATATCCTTGATGGATTGCAGAAATTAATCTTGGAAAAGCTCAGTTGTGGGACAGGTTTTCTGCCTCCTCCCCACCCCAGTTAATATCTTACCTAAGAAAGTATTTGAAATGTACTCAGACACCTGGTTCCCTGATCGGCTCATCTCTGAGAGATGTGTCAGCTCCCGGTTCAGCATCCTTTTGAACTGTTTGTAAAGAAAAAAAAAAAATACATTAACCTCCTAAAAAAGTGCAAATTATCACTTTAAATGTTTACAACTTGACTTTCTAGGAACCAAGAGATTGGACAAGCAGATATCAGTAGATAAATGATACTGATTTATGGAATGTAATATCCTCTTAAATTGAAATTATCCCAACGTCACTTTAGGAATTTTTTTATGATTTCTTAGAATTAGTATCTGATTTCTTCTGAAAATACAGACACAGGAAAAGGAACTTCAATTAGAAGTTAAAATAATTTTACTTGAAAAATGTAACTACTCTAAAAAATACATGTTTGGAAATTAACTAATATAATTTGAGGTGAGAACCTATGCAATGAACGGAGATTAAGGGAAAAGTTTAAAGTAAAACAAAAGAAAAAAAAAAGAAAGCAACCTTTAAAAATGGAGTATAGTAAGAACAAGATTAAAATACATCACAGTATATTTAAATTCAATACAATATGAATAACATGTCCCTGTTTCACAATAAGAAGCCCCATGGGTTAAATGAACAGAGATGAAATCATTACAGATGTCTATGTCGCAGAGAACATATAGATGCAAATGTTTCACATTCTATCAAAGACACATAGCACAATCAAATTAACCCACCTTGATGTAACCCCAAGATACGGATAACAAATAGTTTGCCTCAGGCATTTTGAATATTCTTCTTAACACAATCCACAAAATCCCTTTGAAAGAATTCAGTTCTGAGAAAGCAATCCTGAAAGAATCAGGAAAGCCCCGCAGATCCAGTGGTAAAATAGTCAAAACTTAGAAAAGACAAAACCTCCGAAATTTATGGCATTTCCTAATCCAGACACAGCCGGTCGTCACACTCCATTCTTGCTAGAATCCTATGCTGCTGCTTAGTGCCTGGCAGAAGAGAGTCATGAAATCAGAAACTGCACGAAGGAGCAGAGCCTGCCCAAATGTATTCAGCTGGCTGGCTTGAAGCACTTGTCAATTATGAATAGTCCTGGTGGCCGAAGGGGTTTCCACCCTAGATTAGTTCTACTCAGCTGAACTCTGCAAGGAAGCAGCAGTTCTTCTTTCCCAGGGAGTTGCCAGGCTGGGAAACACAGCCATCTTTTAAAAAGGAGAAGATTAAGATGGAGGAAGCCACATGAATATTTAAGTAAATTTGAAGTTGTACCCTCCCCCATTTCAAGGAGGTGTGCCTTAACCCTCTCTCTCCCCTGCAGACCAGCCCTCTGCAGATGCAGCCTCTGCACGGAGCTCAGCTACTCTCATCCTTTCAAAGTGATGGTGTATTCCATTAATTCACTTGCTGAACATATTTTTTTTTTAATTGAGAAATGTTCACACTGTAGCTGTTTTCAGACTAGGCTCCCAGTATACAAGAATTTTTGCTTTTAACTAGCTTTTCGGACGGTTATTTGCCCACCAATGGTGTGCTAATGCATTTATCTTTCCTTCACAAGGAGACAAATGGGAATGAGACTAATTTATTTCATTTGAAAAGGACTCCATGTGCAGCGTGCATTTTTCTGCACTCCATCAGCTCATTAATATGCATATTAGCTTGCATTCAGCCAGTGGATTAAATTCATTTAATCTCTTGGGTATGGGATCTAGAGTGTGTTAGGAAATACAATATACCATTTGCTGAATGAATGCTGAATTATTTGAGGTTATGAGTGACTGTTGCTTATTTGGCATTTGAGTGTTGTACCCTGCAATTCATGTTAGAAATATTTAGGAGTTAATCTAATTCTTATTTTATGTTACCAACCTAGGGGCATGTTGATTATGTCATACTTTTCCTATGGGCTCTGCTGCTGCCTCCTTCTCCTTGCCAGCATTACAGCACAGGCAGGAGGACAGTCTAGGACTAAAGCCGGCTGCATTGGGATTCCTTGCCCAGCCAGGCCCATCCCAATTCTTTCCTCTCCTCCCTCCCCTCAGTTACACCATCCCTTGGCTCCCAGGAGTTCCTGCGCAGCACAGTGAAAGGATATCTAAACGCCATGGCAACAGCCTTAACTTGTAATTGGCTCTCTTTCCTGCGAGGCATTCCCCTTCCAAATGAGCATCCTGCACCAGACAATAGCTTCACTTCAGGCATCCAAGCCCCGGGTCATGCCATTGCCTGTGCCCATGGGACCTGGCCTTTTGAGGTGAAGCCAGTGCAAATCAGGACCATTCTCAAAGAGGCACAATTGCCCTCTTCCGAGTAACCCTGCTTGCGTATGTGTATGTTCTCCCATGAGACTATATGTTGGCAACAGTAACCAAGCATCTCTGAATCAATCATCTGAGCTAGTGTATTTTCCTCATTGAAACTGCAATTTTGAACTCCAGGTAAATTGTATAAATACCAAGTTTTTTTTTTTTTTTTTTTTAAGATGCATCTGATCTGTCAAAGGCTTCTTGTCTTCAGCCCTCAAAAGCACTGAAACTTAGAAGCTAGAGAAGACAGACTTATGTACTTTGATGGATCTGCTGAATCTTAGCAAAGAAACAAACTTTACTTGGACCATTGTAAAAATATCTTGTAAAAAGCTTAGAGGCAAAGCCAGATGTGGTGGCACACGCTTGTAATCCCAGCATTCAGGAGGCTGAGACTGGAGGATCCGGGTTCGCAGCTAGCCTCAGCTACCTAGTGAGGCACTCCACAACTTAGTGAGACTTGGTTTCAAAATAAAGAATAAAAAATAGGGCTGGGGTATGTATAGTTCGGAGGTAGAATGCCCCTGAGTTCAATCCCCAGTACCAAAAAAACAAAACCAAAAAAAAAAAAAAAGCTTAGAGGCAGATGATTTCTTCCATAATCTATAATCTTTTCTGCACTGGGCTTGACCAAATGCAAAGATTATCCTCATTTTGAATCCTTTAGTGTATGTGAAATACTGAGGAATATTTTGGGGTCAATCAGGCGTGTGCTAGTTCAATAAGGCTATTTTATCATGTATTCAATAACTATCAAATACCTACATGGCCAGGCAAAGCAATGAAGCTAGAGGAGTGTAAAAGCAAGCAAGCAAGCAAACAAAAAAAAAAAAACTTTTCATGCTTTTAATCAGTTTTCATTCTAGTAGAAATACTCAGCTACATTAGGGCACATTGGTTAACCACAACAGTTGACAGTCTGGACAGGGTGGGGCTAGTTCCTTATTAGTCACATTGCCCTCTGCCCCCAACTCAAAAGTTAGGTAGAAATCAAATCAGAGAAGACCAGAAGAAGCATGACTGCCCTGCTTATTTTCCTTTAATAGTATCTTACCACTATAGTATTCTGTTGGGACACTTCATCAATCAGTCCAAATGTGGGAGCAAGGAGGTGGCTCTCAGCTATGGTTTGAGAATAAACCACACCCCTCCCCTCTCCTCCACACTCACAGAAGGGGTCAAGGTAGCCTTGTAAGTAAGTAGTGAGCAGCTGAATACCACTCCTCCTTCCCATGCCTATTTCTCCCATGTGCCTTTGGCTATGGGCATAACAATGCTATCAAAAAATAGAGTCGAGAGCCAGGTGTGGTGGCGCACGCTTGTAATCCCAGCATTCGGGAGGCTGAGACCGGAGGATCTGGGTTCAAGGCCAGCCTCAGCTACCTAGTGAGGCACTCCACAACTTAGTGAGACTCGGTTTCAAAATAAAGAATAAAAAATAGGGCTGGGGATATAGCTCGAAGGTAGAATGCCCCTGAGTTCAATCCCCAGTTCCTCCAAAAAAAAAAAAAAAAAAAAAAAATAGAGTTGGGTTGAGAGAAAAGTATCACAGGTTTGCAGCCAGCCCCAGCAACTTAGTGAGGCCATCTGCAATGCAACTTAGCGAGACCCTAAGTAAAATAAAATAAAAAGTAAAATAGGGCTTGGAGTAAATCTTAGAAGTAGAACACCCACAGAGTCATCTTAAGGCAACCGTAAAACACACACCATGATGAAGTTAGTAAGTGGAGGCCATTCGGTGTCAGAAACCAACCCCATCCTTTAAATGTTGCTTAGCAACAACTGTTGGTTTTCCTCCTCCGTAAGGCAGGGCCCAACCACACTGACTAAGGCAATCATTGCTCTCATCAAAAAACACTTATGAAGGGCCCACTTACGTTGGGTTCCATACAAACTAAGGAGGGGATACATGACCTTCAGAAAGCAGATGGGTTTCTTGTACATTCTAGCAAGGTAGAGTCCAGTTACTACAGTTACTGGATACATCAAGGAATAGAATAGGTCTGGCATGTGTTTGAGGTTAAGGCGAAGGAGACAGCTGAGGAGCTCAGCTTGGTTGGGCTTTCAGTGTCTGACTCCCATATGGGAGTTGCTTCTGGTGAGCTAGAGGCATCTGGGGTGCAGCCAACAAACCTTGACTTTCATTCTCAGTTCTCACTACCTTTCTTGTGAAGTCACTTCACCTTTCATATGTGAAAGAGAACGATGCATGCATGATTTTAGGATCTTGGCCTCTCAGCACTAAGCTTTTCTGATGCTATGATAAATTCTGTGGCAGCCTCCTACAGTTTGGACACATTGTTTACCAGCAACCAATACTTCTCAGAAAACAAAACTCCCTGCACACTACTGAGAAAAACAACCAAAAAAAAAAAAAAAAAAAAAAAAAGGAAATGCTTCAGACTGTAAGTGTAAGAATAAGTCAGCAACAAAGGAGGAGACTTATTTATCACATCTCAGTTTTGTAGTCTAAGATTCTTGGATTCTCCCTATTTGTCAAGTTTGATGTCTAGTTTAGATATGAAGGTAAGAGAAATCCTGAATAAAATTATGTCCCAAGTAGTTACAGGATTGGAGGGTAATGAATATTATTTACTTCATTAAATGCAGTAGAGACATCTACAAATAGGAACACACTATTTCAAAGATATCTGTGTCTCCACTGTCTAATGTACACAGATCCTATTTTTCTTTAAGAATCTGTCTTCACAGAGCCGGGCGTGGTGGCGCACGCTTGTAATCCCAGCATTCGGGATGCTGAGACCGGAGGATCCGGGTTCGCGGCCAGCCTCAGCTACCTAGTGAGGCACTCTGCAACTTAGTGAGACTCGGTTTCAAAATAAAGAATAAAAAATAGGGCTGGGGGTGTAGCTCGGAGGTAGAAAGCCCCTGAGTTCAATCCCCAGCACCGCAAAAAAAAAAAAAAAAAAAAAAAGAATCTGTCTTCACAGAAAAATCCTGTTTGGGCCTACCTAGAAATAACTTCCCCAGAGGAAATGGCCAAAGACTCTTTCAACACAGACAAGCAAAGTTTGTGAATGAACCTTTATAACAGAAATCTTTCCAATGCCTCCTTAAGTTTATGTCCAACAGGAAATTAGCAAACATTGCTAAGAAATTGCAGCTATTTTTTGAAAAGGGAAGAAGGTACCATTTTCTATATAAATTATTTAACATTCTTTGTCAAAAATATACCTCCTCTATAAAATCATCTGTAATTTTTTGGAATGAGGCTTTCTTTAGTAGAGAGAAGTTACTTTAAAAATATAGAATATCAGCAATTGTTGAAATTCAATTATACTTGATAGGGAAATTTTGTTTGATGGGTTCAAATTTTCCTTACTTCAGTGCTACATACAGAGATTCTTTTCTTCTGGGCCAGTTTTTTCTGAAGTGATGGAACACTTCTACCGTTTTCTGTATTTCTCTTCAAGGGACTAGTTTAAATTTTGTGCAAAGATCCCCAGGCAAGCTAGGCACTATCTCGATAATGAGTTATTAAACTAACCGAAAGGAAGGGAAGACTAGAATGATCTCAGAGTCTTTATAGATATAAAATTTGGTGATTTTATGTTTCTCACAATAAAATGATCCAGAAGATAATACAAGGAACTGATATGAAGTCTATGAAAGAGTTACTCTTAAAACTAACTTTAGGTTAGTCAGGGGTAAATCCTAAATAATCAGAAATCCCCCTCAGCCTATGGAAGATTTGTCATTGATAACCTCCTGATGAAGTCAGTCAGAGAAAATTGTCAGGAAGGAAAGAAAAGGTGCCAAAGAGAGGAAGACAGCCCCAGTGGTTGCTCCTGTGGGTGGCCGTCTGCGTATGAGCCCAGCTGTGAGACAGGCGCCTTATTGTGTGGGATCTTCCTGTTTTTGCAGTGTGAAACAACTGCCGAAGTCATTAAAGTCACAATGACTTTATTAGGGACTAACTTTTGACTCATATTTTATACTTTGTTAGTCATAACTTTATAAGAATTCCTGGGCATCAGGAAAGCGAAGCTGCTGACATCTCCTCTCGAAATCACAGAATGCGAGTCGTGGCAGAAAGAAGTTGAAACTGGAGGCACAGTTCAGAGAGAAATGATTGCCAGCAGAGCTTGTCTCTGCCTCGGCTCTGGAATGAACCAAATGTGTGATCTTGGGTAAGATGAACTGACATCTCAAGGCTCAGTTCTTTAGCTATAAAGTATCTGATTTCTAAGGTCCTTTTTTACTTTAAAAAAACTGCACCTTCCCTAGGAAGATCTGAAGATCAGAAGTGGACTTTACTTTTTTTTTTTTTTTCTTTCTTTTTTTTTGGTGATACTGGAGATTGAACCCAGAGGCATTCCTTTGAGCTACACTCTCAGCCCAATTTTATTTCTTATTTGGAAACAGGGTCTTACTAGGCTGATGAAAGTCTACTTGCTGAGGTTGTCCTCATCCTCCTGTCATCATCCTCCTGTCTCAGCCTCTCAAGTACTGGGATTACAAACACATGCCACCACGCCTGGCTTGGACTTTACTTCTTAAGCACCTACATTTTCACTTCCAAATCTGACTTTAAAAGAAATAAAAAAGAAACAGAACAGGGATGCGCTGCACTTTCTCTAAAACCCTTTAAGAAACTCAGTTTCCACAATTTTTGACATTTCAGATGATCTGATAACAAGCATCTCATCTCTTCCCTCCTTTCGGTCTTTCTCTATAAACTCCATCATTCTTTTGAAAGTCTTTGTCCAGTTTACTTAATGACATGGTTGTCTTATTTGAGAGGCAAGTGAAATAGGGTTGGCTGAGTGGTATCTAGGTAAAACAAGGAAGAATGGACATGGGATTGTCACTTAACATCTACTGAGCCAGAAACTATAGTTCCAGGATGGGCCATTCTGGCAAACAAGTTCTGCTGTGACCAAAGCATTGGTAGACCAGGGAACACACTTAGGTCATGCTTACTGTCCATGTACCAAATCAGGAAGAGACTCTTCTAAACACCTTAGAATTGAGTGATTTCTCTGCTTAACTACCAGTGGTATAGTAATCCACAGCAAATAAATATCAATAAAAAACAAGCATGGATGTCTCTACCATAAATCTGCAACAAAGTGTTGGCATTTATGATGAAGCTAAACCAGAATCAATTCCATTTTCAGGTTAGAGGATAAATATTTGCTCAAGTGACGCACAAAAGGTGAAGTAGGGACAATCCACTAGTACTTTTACACAGAAAACTAGGAAAAAAAAAAAAGTCAAAAAAGTTGAGTGCCCTGCCCTGTGAGACTAGGTATCGAACAGCCTTCAAAATCTTTTGGTATTTCTTCCTATCTATCCCGTTTGCTGTTCTCCATTTTCCTTAAAATTTCTGAAATCTTTTCAAGAGAAGATATGACACATATTATTAGAATGCTAAAAAATGACCTTTCCTAGACCCACAGTAATTCCCATTAGAATGTTTATAGAAATTTCTCATGACCCCAACATTCCATTAACTCTGAAAGTTGCTGTAGTAACACGATTAAATAGACAGAAGACACTGTAATTATTTATGCCTAAAGACTGATATATTCACTTCATTTTGTATTACATATATTTATAAACCATATATGCTTATTATATATATGTGTGCACTTTTTCATATATGTATCTTTGCCAGATCAAGCACATAAAAATTCAGGATATCTAGCTAAATTTGAAATTCATATAATTTTTATTACATACATAATAATATTATATACATATTTATGTTTCAGATATTACGTGTCCAAATAGCCCATAAAGAGATTCAAAACCAGACAAACATCATAATGTATCAGGTTTAGAGGTATTGCATTTTTTTAGAAAATTTAAAATTCAAACTTATTTTTAACAGAGGTTTTTTTTCTTTTGAGAAACACACAAGATCTGCAACTGTTTCTGGATGTGACAATTTCATTTTATGTACTTGACCATTCCCCTTAATTTCTGTTAATAGAGACAAAAAAGGTATTTTGTCAGATTTTGAGAGTTGATCTGATAATTACGTATAGCAGAGGCATTTTTTCAACATAGTAGCAACTGAGAAAAATCAACTGGTACACTATTCAGTTATTTCCCCTGCCTCCTATTTAAGCCTTGTACAACTTTTTCTGGGCAGGAATAGTGGCTAATATTTAATCATAAGATTCAGAGTTGATTCTCAGGCCACAGGATATTAAAATAATTCCAAAGTAGATAACTAAGGTTTTTTTTTTTTTAAATATAATACTTTTAAAAAATAGAAATCCTAGGCCAGGCATGGTGGTGCATGCTTGTAATCCGAGAGGCTGAGAGAAGAGGATCACAAGTTCGAGGCTAGTCTCAGTCACTTAGTAGGCCCTCCACAACTTAGTGAGACCCAATTTCAAAATAAAGAATAAAAAATAGGGCTGAAGGTGTAGTTTGGAGCTAGAAAGCCTCTGGGTTCAATTCCCAGTACCATACACACACACACACACACACACACACACACACACACACACACACAATTATATATTTTATATAATTATATATATAATTGTGTGTATATATATAATGTGTATATATACACATATATAAAATAAAAATAAAAATAATTAAAAAAGAAAGAAGTTTTACCATGGATCAGACCCATGGATCTTCTAGTCTAGTGTCCTCTTTTGACTGGTGGAAAACAAGCCCTATACTTAAGGACCTTTGTATGTGCCTTGAAAGCAACTGCACAGAAAAGAGAAACTACCACCCAATGTTGTGACTTGATTTTCACACACTTTCAGTTCATAACATCTCTCAGGTTGTTTTAAATCCTGCTTTACTAATATTTCCAATATTTTTGCAGCTATAAAATTCTACCATAGCTTACTTTTGAGGTCACTATTCTACCCTCTGCAGGGACACCATGTGGAAATATATTTTAATTTTAATTATATTGATTTTAGCTAGTGAGTTTCCCCTACTCCTTGAGTTAAAAGACAACGGGAGGCTTTAAAATGTCTTAGGAATCACTGCTCCTGGATTAGCATTTTCTCAGGGCTAAGACAGCAAACTAATATGGCAATTTTTAAAATCAACTCTGGGGCTTGCTAATTATATCAATGAAATCCCTTGGCTACACAGACCTATCCTTTTCTTCCCAGAGAGCACACATCTTATCTGTTTTGGTAGTTTGATAATCCCTTTGCTAGGATATAAACATGCACATTGAGAAGAATCTGCCACAGGTTGGAAGTTTGAACATATTTTTGTACTATAAGAGATAAAAAAAAAAGCAGTCCTAAGTAATTTTATCCTATTTAAAAAAAACCAGCTAAACATGTTCTGTATTTTTTTTCTTATTATAGCAACCATAATTTAGAAGAGATGGCATGCCGTGAACAACAGTACACCTAAGATGCATAGGTTGTTGGGCTCATTCACTGTGCTTGTGTAAAGAACAGGGGCTACTGGTTATAGATTTGCCTTGCTAGGGGCCCTAACAACACAGACGAAACCCTAACAGAAAATCCAACGTCATGTCACAGCTACATGACATAGGAGCATCTGAGTATCCACCTGAGTCTGTAAATGAACTCTTACGACTTAGTCTGAGAAGTCATTGATTGATTCTCTCAGAAACTAATTTTTTTTCAATCTCTAAAATCAGAAAGTTGCAAATTATATATGAAAGGTGGTTGACAAAGGTGTTTGCAACTGAGTAGGTGCTCTTTATTCCACAGGATATGTTCTTGAAGCTGTTTTTTCTCTGGATTTTAAAAGAATTTGAACTCACGGTATTTTCCTTGCTTTGGATTTCCCTTTGGGTGGAGGTTTTGGTTGGTTCTTTGGCACTAAACTCTTTTCATTGTTGACAGTAGCTTATATAATTAACACCAGAATTCCCACAAGATGCTGCTGCAGGTGTGATGCAGTGCCATGTCACAAAGATTGCGTGACACACGAGTTACTCATAGTAGTTCAGACTTGCTGGTTGACATTTAGATTATTCACCCATCTAAGGAGTGTAAACCAGAATTGCCAGAAAGATAGATGAAGCATGTCAAGTGAAAACCATAACTCAAATGGTCTATGTGTTTAAGCCACACCATTTAAAAAGTCTATTTGGAGATGACTACCAATAGGTAATTCTATCCACTCATGCTTCTGTGATTTAGCCAATTTCCCTAAATTAAGAGACCTTAGAACTTTTTGTGCATTGACCAAAGCCATGACTAACGACAGATTACCTGACATAAGGATAATTGAGCCAAGTATGCATTTTGCCCAGATTTTTGACAGTTTAGATTAATCCAGTAACAAATATGAATTGATTGTACATGCACCAGGGGTGAAGGGAGGCATCAGAAATATACAAGGGACGAAATACATGAGCAAACAATGGCGAGATGATTAGGCTGCTCTTCTCCAGACACAACAGACATGGAAAGTGGCTGTGTTACAGATACAGCATGGTCTCCTATGTATGTTCCCCAAAGAGTGTGTGACAACAACTATGGCCTCAGTCTCTGCAGGGCTGAGATTCTTGTCCATGGATGTAAATGTTTTGAGAGAAAAACAAAGCAAACAGTGCTAAACCAAGCCAACCAAACACACACACACACACACACACACACACACACACACACACTAAAGACCTAATTTTTGTTCATTTTTGGCAAAGATCTCCTATTTTAGCACTATTAGTAGGGGCCCTAAAGAATCTTTCTTGAAAGTGATATATATTTCAGTTTGTAAATTTTACTACATCAGATATATAATGCAATATTAGACAATGACATTACTTTAAGACTTTTAACATATAAAAGAAGAATAGTAGTACAAGGATATTTTTAATTTGTTCCAATAAAAATAAACAAAGTTTCTGGAGTTGAATGATACTGATTTTTAATCCTTTAAACAATACTGGAAAATCTTGAGATATTCTCAGGGACACTCCCATGCAATGGATAAGAAAGATGCAAATAAGCTTTGTGAAACCAGATCCTGAATGTTAAAACACAGCAGGAAAAGATTCAGTGGCAGCTCACCCTGTCAAGAATATAAATAATGTACTGGCCTGGCCAAGAAAAACATACCCATTGCATCAGTAAACACAGATATATCTAAATCATCTCACTCAATTACAGAATGGAGCCAGCAGTAGCAATCACAATGGGCAGGGAGGGGTTGCAGGCCAGGAGGGCACTGTGCCCTTTCAGATGGGTAAATGGGAGCATTTGGCCAGTTAAACTATGGGAATTGGAGTGCATTTCATTAGAGACCCATCAAAAGGTCCCTAGCATCTCATAGTCAAATGGACAGGTAAAAGTATACTGGAGTTAGTTTGGAGAATGAGGAAGGAAGATGTCAAGTTCAATGCCAGCCTCAACAATTTAGCAATACCCTGCCTCAAAAAAAAAAAAAAAAAAAAAAAAAAAAAAAAAAAAAAAAAAAAAAAAAAAACCCAAAAAACAAAAACAAAAAGGTCTGGGGATGTAGTAGAGTGCTTGGGGCTTGGTCCCCAGTACAGGAGGGAAAAAAAAGTATGTTGAAAATGATTACTGGACAGTCTAAAGATATTTCATAAATTTAATTTTTTGAAATAGTTAAAAAAAATTCCCTCTTCAGTATTCTGTTTTGCCTATGAATGAGGTTATTCTCTGAGCTGGCATTGGTTAAAAGCAGGATAATCCATCAAAAGTTCCCATGTCTATGAACTTCTTCAATGATCAAATCAGGAATAATTGTACACAGCTTTCTAAAATAAAATAAGCCAAGAATTGACTACCACCAACTGACAACAGCGTTCATTTGCTTTTCACTTCCCTCCTGACAATTCAACAGAAACAGAACCAGGTCTCCTTAATACTTTTGAGTCCTTGCCATAAGCCAAGTGGGATCTCAGCCCTTCTAAAATATAATCCCAAGACTTGAGAGCTTGTAAGGGGGAACAGACATAACTAAAATCCCAGATAACTGAAATAATATTAACTGATAAAATAGGTAAGAGGATGTTTCAAAGCGAAAGCGGAGAATTTTGCATACTAGGAATAGGCTCATAGCATAGAGCCTTATGGGTAGATAAACCAAGGGGAAGTTTTCTAGGCAATGAAATTACAAGAGAGGAATAAAAGCCTGTATTTCTTTATTCTCAAGTGATAATAAAATTCATACCGATATTCTTAAGCCATGTTTTTAATAGCTTTTCTGATGCTAAGGGTGGAGAAGAAATTGGAAGGCCACCATTTTGATCAACAGGAGCTACTCAAAGTTTAGTCTAGGTTTTTCATTGGTGTCTATTCATCTTTTACACTAAAATGATTACTCTGACTCAAATGGTTTTACCCTCAGTGGAATCTCTTCATAAATATTTTAGCTTTTTAAATTCAAGTCTTCTATGTCTCATTCCAATAGCCCAAACACAAAACCCTCTTACTTACTAAAGAGCTAGGAATTTTCTTCTCATTTCTTATATTATAGGCTACGAAATCATCTCTTACTTTGTCCTACTTTATAATATAAATAATGATTAGAAATAAGTATTAACAAAAAAGCCAAAGTTAGAATGTCAAGGATCTTTTAAACATGGAACAATTTCCCTTTATATACATTGTACTACGAATTCTCCCTGAGTCCTTTTCTCTTCATTTCTCCCTGTATCTCTTCATTTAAATAATTATATTAACATATTATATCTATTCATAATTTGTGTTAATGTATTTGAAGCATCTGATTAAGTCAGATGCCTAAATATTAACAATACTAACACCTTAAACTAACTAAATACATAAAAATATGCCTCCTCATTCTACGAAGGAGGTTAGTTTGATTTAAAATGTTTATAAGGCATTAATTACATTAGTATTGTTTCTCAATATGTATGTTTCAACACTGTTAAAAGCTGAGTCCACTAGGATCACTCAAGAATCAAGAAATCAGTTGAGTGTGAGAACTTCACATTGAGCCTTTGGGCAGAAACATCATAGGGTGCAGAGAGTAGGTCAAACTGAGATTATCATCTTGATTTCAACTTCCCAAACTAACAGCTCTGCAAAGGGTAGAATGAATCCAACGCTTGGTAAAACACTTTAATTTATCATCATCAGTTTCAGAGAGAGGAAAGGGAGAAACAGAAAGAAGTTAAGGGCAGTTCTACTAACCACAGTATTTTTACTACTTAAACTCTGGCATTGGGATTAGTGAGAAGGCAAACAAGGATCAAGAGCCTTAAAAATGTTCATATTCTTTAACCCAGTAATTCAATTTGCAGGAATTGAACCTAACCTAGGAAAACAACTAGAGATAGTAAAATGTATAGTGATGGAAAATTCAAAACATTAATTGCAAATTAGATAAGCTATCAGTTACATTTTTTACTGAGCAGCATGTAGACATTAAATATTAGTAAAGAGGATTAATTATGTGCAGAGACAAAATATTATGTTGACTGGAAAGTTGGAAATAAATGATCTATAGGCATCATTTGAATGGAGGATAAACCCTGGTGGTTGCCTTTGTAAGAAGAGATTTTTTTTTTGAGATGATTTATATTTTTGTTTTATTTTTTAAATTCAGAAATTAAAGTAGCAAAATTTAAAGAAAAGCAACTAGTGCCAGGAGCATTTAAAGCAACTCATTCCAACTACTTCCTGCTATATTTTGATCATCAAATTTTCAGTATATGAAATTAGTTCTCTTGAAATGATTAAGACACATATAGCTTTTACTCAAGAAAGATAAATGGAGAATAAGAAGTTAAAAATCAATGCAAACTAAAAAGGGAATGTCCCATGCCTTCTTAAGCATAATCAGCATTTTGCTGAAGATGAACAGCAAGTTGGATTTGTAATCAGACCTATATCTTAGTGCCATAATCCCACTAATTATCCTCATGACTCTGGAGAAATCAGGCTATAATAATAAAATATTTTTCAGTGAGGTTGTACTTTATATTTTACAAAGCCCTTTGGAGCACACTAGATATTTAATCCCTATTTTTCAATTAATGGGGAAACTCATAGCTCAGTTGTTTTTAATCTATAAAATGAGTTCAAATAGATAATGTTTGAGGCTCCCTTCTGGGCTTAAAGTTCTTGTACAACTATGTAAAACTGTAACTAGAAATAAAATGTCTAGTTTTTTTGTTTATTTGGTTTTTTTTTTTTTTTTGGTTTGAATTATCAGATTTCACCATCTATAGTGCCCAAAGACATTAAATACTCGCCAAATCAACACTTAACTTTGTTCTGTATGATCCATTTTTGCATGGCCAATACGGTTGAGTTGGGAAGGTATGTTTATTTAGTGACAATTTCTCTCTCCTCCATTTCCAATCTGAAATAATTCCTTAAAATTTACCTTTTCAGACATCAGATGCTGATACTTTCTGTACTAAATCTAAAGTTTTAAATAAGCTTAATCATGTTTACTTCTAAGTATCTGTACTTCAATTTCATTTGTGTAATTGCTTAAGGTTATAACATTTTGCAGTATTCTGTGAGCAAAGACAGAAGGAACATAATCATTTAAGGTTGTTAATAATCAATTTAAAATTTATTGAGCCAGGAAGATGAATTTTACGCTAATAAGTCTGCTAAAGGATCCTCTTGGAGGGGCTTTAGGTTTCAAAAGTGCATTTTTAAATTGCAAGTAATTAGCGGAAGGGAAAATGTGACTGTTGAGCAGAATTGTAGGGTTTATAGCTTTAAAATCTACTCCATAAAGAGGAAAAAAAAAAACTATCAAGAACTTCCCAAAACAGAAACAAAAGAAATAGGAGTTTTACTGTCTTCTTCATTTCTAAGTAACTCAACAGTCCTTTCTTTGTGGAAGCACTTGGCTACTTTAAAGTAAATCAAACAAAGGAAGTTACAGTAAAATATCCAAGAGACTAAACAGTTTGGCACCAGTTGAGAGAAACATCACGTACAAGTGGGCAAGACAGAGAGGGGCTGGCAGGTCCCTGAAAACAAGCTGAAGCGGAGGGATGTACAGGAAAGCACAGCAACAGCTGGCAGGGGCCTTCAGTGCCTTCAAGAGTGTGGCACCTATTGATGGTGGCACAGCTGTGCTCTGGCCTCTTCTTGTTTGTAAGTCCTGGCTTCCACATAGCCAACCTTTCTTCGCTTGCTGAGCCCACTTTTACATACAAGTGGAATGTTTTGGAAGAATAGTGGTGGAGCAAGCTCCACCCTTGGTTTTCCTTTCATAGATAACAATGGCAGAGAACTTGGTGGGCATTTACACTGGGGTATATTTTACAAGGTGATTCCATTCCTCCCCCACTTAAAAGAGATAATAAAAAATGGAAACATTTATTCCATTAATGCATTATAATTCTATTTTCAAAGATTAGTGTTCTAGATTTATGTTTGGCAATCTAAACAAAATTATCTGATCATGTTTTCCCCATATGGCTAGTGAGGCCCCCCCTTAAAATGGCCAATTTATTATATATTGAGATTATAATGATCTCTAATTGGCTAGCCAGAGTTATGACAATCAAAGGTAACGTTCTCTTAATTCATTCCTATTTGCTTTTTAGAGACTTGCTCACCTAGGAACTTTCAAGGGAGTTAGCAGAAAGATTGGGCTAAAAGGAATTCTATATTCACCAGTGTAGGGACATTTAAATTGAGCAAAATAGAGTTTAAATAAAATGTATTGCAAAGCACTAAAAAGCTTTCAAACTTTAATTTGCTAAGCTTTTAAAAGACAAAGACTTGGAATACTGAATTACATTCAATAATACCATTTTATTTTGCTAAAGAGAGAGTAGTTAAAACAATGATTGATAAAGAATAATCAGCTTAATCTTCTCTTTCATCTCTGAAGATCAAGAACAAGAAAAATATGCCTACATATTACTGCTACTGAAGCATTAATTCCATGTTTTATGTATGGGTTAATTGCATGGCATTGGAAAGGACATTGTATATGACAAATTTGGACAATCATTTGAATGAAAAGAATTTAAAAACTAAGAATAGCTTCTTTCCATTTTTTTTTTAATTTGGGGAGGAGCAGGGGTAATAAAGGAATTTGAGAGTAGGCTAAGGCCCTTTAAACAAAACTTTACTATCTTAGGTTGAGTTAGAGAATTTTAGGAAACAGATGTTGATCATCCACAAGAGGCAGTATACATGTTTGCTATTGCTATTTATATTTTTTAAGTGCTTTAGAACCATTCTCTATAACTATGATAATTCTTTCCCCTTATCTATGTGAGTAGATACTGCATCCCAGCTAAGCTTGGCATCATTAATGGCTAGCCTAGAGGCTCAGAATATGGTAGTAGCAAACTAGAATTTTGAACCATATGTAACCAATGATGGTCAGAATTAGAAAGTGAGTTCTCCCACTAACTACTACAAAATTTCGTTAGAATGATTAAATGGCTCTAATACTTTTTATCTATATTTATCAGTTTCATTGAGATCTCTGGGTATGAATCCTAGTTTTTTTGTTTGTTTGTTTTGTTTTTACCTTTGGTGGTGCTGGGAACAGAATGCAGAACCTCCTGAATGCTAGCCAAGTACTCTACCAATGAACTATACTCCCAGTCATTAATCTCTTGTTTATTTACCTTGGGCAAGTTATTTCTACTCTCTAAGCCTCACTTTACTCATCTATGAAACAGGGATAATAATAGTACCTATTACAAAGCGTTGCTGAGGATTTTAATGGCAGAATGTAGGTTAAGAGCTTAGCACAATGTCTGCACAGAGACTACATATGTAAAAGTAGTTTGGTTGTTCATCATAATTATTTTATCTATAAAATCCATCAATAAATGTGAACTGAAGGAGACCATGAAGATAATCTTCTCCACTATTTTGTTACATAGAGAAGAAAATGTAAAAGATTCAAAATGATTTAATAATATACCTAAATAAAGGCAGAGCTAGACCTCAAACTCACAGTTTATTCCTGGGCCATTTTCACTTCACTTTGCTGCCTCCACACATTATCCTATGTAAATCTGAGCAGTCAAGAGGAAGAAATTGGACAAAAAAATGCATTTGTGCTCACTTGGCAACCAGAACCAATTTTCAACCTATTCTACCCTCTAATTCAAGGTCAACTTTAACATTTACAGGGTTACATACTATGTGTCTAAATATATATATATATATATGCTATTTCTTAAACTCCTACTTTGACAGATATCCCATCATTTCAATTTCAGCCTGGAAGGTCAGACTGAATTTAGAATTCTTGAACTTCTTGAGTATGGCAGTGCAGGGGACCCTAGCTTTTGGATGACTCCCCGCCCTCTTCTTTCCCCAGCACCAGGGACCTTGGGTGCAGATCTGTGTGAATCTTCTACCACAAGCTGCATGTCAAGCTTTCCCCACATACCTCTCCCCCACTCCAAGTTGCTGTCTCTTGGCTATCCCTCAGGCCCAAGGGTGTGTACTGCTATAACACATCCAAGGGAAGGGGCCTATATAGGTCTTGAAAGTGGATTCAAAGTCAGTTGGGGCAGAGAATGTGAAGGTCTAGCAGGTACAAAGTGTGGTCTAGAGAGGTGAGCATATCTGGTCCTTTGGCTGGACAAACTCCTCTCCTCCTGGACCAGATGGCAGCTAGAAGATTGTGGTATATGCCTCCAAAAGCACAGGATCCAGTAAAAGGCTCCCTCTTGTGCTGCCCTAATCATATCATTGAATTTTAGGCAAAAGTGGCACCAATCCCTTTCAACAACTGGTTACCTGCTCACCATCAACTGACAGAATGCTAAGATGAATCAGATGGCTAATATGATCTATTTCCTTTGAGTCCTGCTGGATCCAATATTTCTCACAGCTATTGACTATTCAGTTATATAGAAAATGACTCAACCAACACTGGGGCATTATCACCTTCCGGTGTCATGTAGCCTGGTCCCTGGTGGCTCTAGGCTGGTAGGACTGTATGATTTTATTCCTCCCCACCTAAAAGCACAGGAAATTGAGTTGTTTTTATGCTCAGTGCTCAGTATTCCTGTGCAGCTGCTCCTGAAGAACTGGGAAAATAAACCTGCATGGTCAGGAGGACTCACTTCCCCAGCGATGGTATCTGTAGTTGATTTCAAGATGCCTGAAGAAAAGACGGCCTATCTCCCATTCCTGTCATGTAAGTGTCCTTAGCAAACATTCACTGAGGTGCTAAGTCCTCATGATTTATTTGAAAGAAAGTACTGATGTCCAGGACTGAACTTTTCAATAATAGAATATCCGTTTTTTACCAACAGGGCCCAAATTTTTGTTCCACACATAAAATTGCCCAAGAGCAAAATAAGTTAAAAAAAAATAATAGATAAAAGATCAAAGGAGGGTGTTGAGGGGAGCAATTAGGACTGACTGGTTACTTGAAGTGCTGAATACCGAGCATGTTCATCTGTGACAAACATTCAACATGCTGGGCACCAATGAACCTTTTGACATTTTTCACCTGAGGTGAGAAGCTCTAAAAGGAGTTTCAGTAAAATGTTGGAAGGAAAACCTCCCCACTCCCCATAAGTCACAAGCATACCTCCCTGGGATTGTAGAGTTGTTCCCTCCCTAGCCACGGCTGTTGCAACCCTGTACTTTTCTGACTGCGCCTGTGTGGAAGGAGACAGGAAATTCTAGTCACCCTCACAGCAGCTGCGCTGTTCCTCCTACCCTCCTCCAATGACGTTGATTGGCTTTGGTGACTAGAGGTCAGGAACTGAGCTACAGAGAAGGTCAGAAAGACAGGTCACTGTTTATGCCGTTGTTGGGCCGGGGATCCTGCTGAGGCTGTTTGCTTTCTTCCTTTCTATACTGTTTCTCTTTCCGTTCCTCTTTTTACACTGCAGAGCCAAAGCATCCTGTTTTCAAAACAGCAGACTGTTTTGCCACTGAGGAACTCATGCTCTGATGCATTTTTCTGAAGTGTAAGACAATTCCTCTAATTCAGGAGGTGATGAAAGTGGAAACGCAAAAACTAATGAACGAGTCTAAGAATGCAATCTGTTGTGAAGCAAAACAGCTCCAACACGTCTAACAAACTTGAGCTACTGGCAGAAGGCTCACTAGACACCCTTTCATTATGAAAAACAATGCCATCACCTTGTAAAACTCCTGCTGACCTTGTTCCATCTTCTTGTCATTCTTCGCAAAAAAATGATCGACCATACTAACCCACCTGGCTGTAACTTTCTCTAAAGTTTTGAAATTCATTTAGCCTATAAGCCAATATTAAGGGATCGAGAATACTTGAGTCAAGATAGTATTTTATAAATCAAATAAATAGGTTTTTATCTAACTCTCTGGGATCTAAAAGATACTTGGGAAAGTCAGTTACAGTCTTTGAGTCACTTTAGTTTAGAATATAAAAGGGTTAAGGATCAAATAAGCAAAGCACAACCAGATCCAGATGAAACAAACATGGAAGACTACTTGCTTTTTTCCCCCCCTTTCCAACCAGATTCAGTCAATCTCTATCATTTGCATGTAGATTGGGATATATGTTATCCACCCATACCCCATGCATAACACTGGCTCTCCTATCCACACTCTTAAATTCAGACACTGAAAATAAAATTCAGTGGTCACTTAGATGAACCAGAAGCCAGGACATAGATTTTCTGCAAAAATGGAATTAATGTGATTAACAAGTAGTCATCTACTGAGTTTGGTCAGGTTCCTTACTAAGTGCTTTTTCTCACTTAGTCTACACAGCAACCTGGTGAGATAGGTAGTACCACTTTTAGTCATATTTTATGGATGAGAAAACTGGTCAGAGCAGTTAAATAAGTTGGTCTAAGATACATAGCTACCAAATGGCACAGACAAGATTTGAACCATGATTTTTCAATCCCAAACATGTGCCCTCTTTATGCTCCCCCTATAAAGTATAGCCTCACTCACTTGTAGCCCTGTAACTCAGATTTGCTGTGGCTCCTTTGTTTAGTGAGGGTAACCAAAATGTGACCAGATACAACTATAGGTAGTAAAGTGATGCTGAGGATGATCATTTTAAACAGTACCTCCAATAAAAATCTCAAATAATTCTGACGACTTTTAAAATTGAACATGATTATCTTCACCATAGATAATTCAGTCGCCCCCCCCACAAGTAGTATAGATCAATTTCTTTTTGGTAGCCACAGAACTTTCCCATTGTGTTGTATCATATATGCTGTAGTTTACCTTATGCTTAAACTTTACTCTCAAATAATTGTCTGAATAAGAGTAAAACAAGGTAGCTAAGTAAAAAGAGATTTTTTTTTTAAGTTGAAATTGACTTCAGCTATCCAGTGGGTATTATTACTCACCGGATAATTGCTTTGCCCTACAATGTTGGTGCTTTCTGCTTAAGCTATGTCAGCATTGCGGGTTAGCTTTCTTTAGGGTTAGCTCTATTCACCTTTCATTGCTTCCTGGACATGACACCATAAAGGAGGAGTACAAGCCTGAGGGATCAGAATTCTCTCACTAGGACCTACCCCGTGCCTGGTCTCAGGGCCTCATTAACGATTATGCCAACTATGAAGTTACTTTTAATAAATTTGCAAGACAGACAATGTCCAATGTCAGCAGTCCAGATGCAAATGAAATTAGAATACCAAGGTGCCTCAACATTCCAGACAAAAAATAATGACAATTTTTGTAGCTTCTCTGGAGTATTCCTCCTGGAATGAGTTGCCTGCAGCCTTATCTTGGTGACTCCAGTAGTTAAACATGTTCTCTATGCTGAAAAAAATCACCTCCAGATATTGGATCTATGTATTGCATAGGCATCCAATAACACAAAATACAATGCTCCAAATTAGGCTGATCATGTGTGAAAGTCCTTCTACATGGCATCCCAGTGTGATTTGGAGAAGTTGCTCAGTTAAGATCTCATGGGGAAGCAGTTGGTGGGGTTTTACACCAGCCTGGAAACTCCCTGAATTTAGCCCCAACTGCTTTAGAGAAGTCAGTAAATAATATTTAAATCTCAAATGTGCCTTTTTGTGTTTTTTTCCTCCCTGCCAACTTGAGCTCTGAACTAAAATTTCAGAAAGGGACTTATTTTTGCCCTCTCATTAATGAATAAACAAAGAGTTTCAGAGTAAGAAGACCCCCCTCCCCAAGCTCTCATACCTTCCTTTAGGATCTCCTAAGGACACACTGCTTCCTCTGCTCAGATCCTTTGAACAGGAGCCAGAGAGCCTGGATCCAAAGGTGATTCTCTTAACCCCAGGAAAGAGGGAGGAGGGACAGGCATTGACTAGTGCACCTCAGGGCTGGAAAGGGCATGTTGGCAGGTGTGTAAGGAAATCTTTTCCCAGCCTCAGAAATATAAGACAATAACACTATGCCTCAGGCTAGAATAATGGGGAACTATGAAAATGTGCTCTTAGGAGAATATAGCCAAGGCTTTCTATCAAAGTATATGTGTGTGTGTATGTGTATAGGTATACAGCTTTGACTATAAACACACACACACACACACACACACACACACACACACACTTATACAAGGAAAATCCGGGGAAAAAAAACCACAAACAAGAAGAATCGACTCTCACTATATTACCTACATAAATTAGCACCCTAAGTCCAGGTGTTAATTAAACAAATGATATAATGATAGATAATTAAAGCTCTTCAAAACTAAGTTTTGTCTGATTGTAAATAAAACTATTTTTTTTTTATTTTTTGGAGAATGGGGGAAAGTTAATTTCAAGTGATTCCACTTTAAAGATCAGCAGACTTAAAAAAAAATAACTTTCTTTGGAGACAAAGTATAATGCTTCTTTTTTTTATCTTAGGTCATACCAGTATCACAAAAGAAACATTAGAAAATTCCCAAATGTCCTTCTCAGGACTTCATCACGCTTGAAGGCAAACTGTTTTTTTCCCATTGATATAAGGTCAATTATTGTCTTGTTTAAAAAAATATCTGTTTAACATCTGATTGCAATGCAATGCAATGTGATATATATATATATATATATATATATATATATATTTTTTTTTTTTTTTTTTTTTTCTCAATAGACCGATTCATTAAGATCCTACTTTTCTGATAATTATAAAAACAAAGAGGCATTTTCATTTGTGTGATGATTTGGAAGATTTATAGACACCCTTCACCTTAAATATATTCTGCAGCAACAGAATATGTTAAACACAAACACATCAATTAAAGAAGTTTGGTTTCTGGAGTAAAGCTCACTGAGGATTTTAAACTTTTGCAGTAACACCAAGATGCAAAGTGTGGCACTTTGCAACAGTCTTCTGAGACAGATCAACAAACAGTCTTTCAGTGGCTCTAGCTCCCTGGTACAGACAGCTGCAGACAGAGGCAACAGAGGCACAGGGAGCCAGAGCTCTTGGCTCCCGTCACACTTTAATGTGTAAAACGGCCGGTAGGTTGTTCATCGCTTACCTTGTTAGAAGCCATCTCACTGACAGAGCGGTAAGTCTGGATGGTCTCTAGCTGGTCTAAGCACCAGTCTAGTTCCTCCAGCGTTTCCATTGCTAATTTTTGATAAGATTCTTCTGCAAACAAACACACAGACATGTAGTTAGGCTGGAGCGGCTGCAGGCTGTCCATTGCTGAGTCCACGCCACCACTGCTGATCGCTGTGCTAGTGAAGGTGCCCCCTTGCTCCTTCATTATTTGCTTGCCCACTCCTTCCTTCCAGCTCTCTCCACCACGAGAACAAATCACCGTGGTGCTCTGCCCCACGGCTGGTGCCAAGTTTTCACCCTGCCCCGCCCCCTGCCTGGATGAGGTGTCTGTGATCTACCAAGAAACTTCCTCTGAGGAAGAAGGCGGGGAATCTCTTATAAGCTCATCTGCATACATGCGTCCTAAAACTGAAGGCAGAAGAAGGGAAGAGTTTTCTCAGGCTCTCTCTGTCTTAGTCACCCCGGGGCTCTTTGGGGTACGTGATGTCATTTCTGAGTGTTTGCAGTTGAAAGGAGAAATGAGGGAAGCTGTTCCTCATTTTGCTTTTCTTCTAAATGAAACCCACAGTGGAGAGCTGGGGGCAAACGGTTTGACCATTATGTTCAAAGGCCAGGCAGTCATTCATTCTGGGACTGTGTTCACCTTGGAATAACTTTGAATTCAGCAAACACTGACCAGCACAAGTAAGAGACCCAGGCAATTCCTTTCTCCTCCCTGAATTTCTCCGTTAATTAAAGGCAAAATGAGGTTTTCCCGGATAAGACCTCATTCTAAGAGAAACTGTCTGGAGTCTTACTCTTACGTGAACACATTTATTGGCCTGGGAGTCCTGCGGCTCTTGTTATACTAAACAAAGCTAAAACTTCCCTACTGCAAGTGCCAGGATCACAGGGAAATTCTGAACCGGACTTTCAGGTGGAGCCAGATGTGAATGCTGCAGATTTTCATTTTAATGAAAGCTGGGGGTTCTGACTTGTTGCTTTAGGAAGCTAGACTTTCTGGACATATGCCTGAGTATTCCACACACCAAAAAAATACTGGTCTTAAGATCACTTTTTTTTTTTTTTTTTGCTGCACAATAACAACCCTTTTTACTTATCCTCAACTTATCATTTCATATCCAAAAGTTTGTGGTTCTACACAAATACTTCAGGTTGTTGACCTAAGAAACCTAGGTTAATAAACACCGAATTAATTTTATAATGCTAGACGAGTTAATGAAGCTAGAAGACAGTTAAAAAAGCAGGGAGACTCTTCCACATACTTAACCTTTTTTGGGGGGGAACAATGTTCATTAACTAACAAGGAATGCAAACATACAATAGGAACTGATAAAATAATAAAAAAAATTCTTCCGGAGTTCTAATGCAGCATTCCTGTCAAATTTAGAACATGTTTTTAATATATTTATATAAAAATCCTACTGAGACCACATAGCTTTTTATTATTATATGAATAATTTCATGTGTGTGGCACTCCAATACTTGAGACAGAAAGGGGATAAACAGAAGGGTGATTCCAAGTGAGTAGAATCAATTAGCCACAGATGCACATTTCAAAGAATGCTTACTTTGTTTATTTCTCCAGTATGTGTATACTTCAGGGCAAAGAAGGGTTAAAATTCAATATCCTGTATGTCATACTCAAAAAGCCACAAAACCACCAGACTTAACTTCCTCCATTTTTTTTTCACACTCCTCAAAAATATGCAGACAAGAATTGAGGTGTTTTTAATAAAACTCATTTCATGCCAGACTTGCCTCCTTTCTCCCTTCTCATTTTTGCAATGCTGCCGCAACACAAAGATTCTCCTCACTCTCTAGTGTGTCAAAACACACCCTTGCCTCCTGGATTTCCTTCCAGAAGAACAGGTCTTCCAGGCATGATTTCCTGAAGGGATGGAGCCCTCCCATCCCCATTCCCCGCCTTGAACAAAATACAAAGTCCAGTCATTTCCCAATGACGTGGGCTTTATTACTCTCTTGGTGCCTTCCGCATCACAATTTGTAGTTCTCTGCAACTAAGTTTGCCTAGAGTCTTTGGAATCAGCAGATATGCAAAACAACTGTAAGATGATATAAGTCCTTTCTCCTTCATGAGGAGAAGAGAGAGCCCATTTCTACTCCAGCTCCAGATAGGAAATACGGTATGCATACTAGCAGAGACACTGAAAAAAGGAAGACTCTTCACAGATATGACAATTAGGCATCATCATTGTAGCTCATTCATTGTGTATTGCACAGAACAAATGCATACGTACTGTGTTTCTAGAGTTGACCTAAAATGAAATGTGGGTGACTGGCTGCTAGTTAAAATTTATCCTGCACCATCACCCTCTCTTCTTCAGATCATCCACATTTTTAAAGCAAAAATTAGTAAATCTTGAAGTTAGTTAGATTTCTCACTTCTTAAATTCTTAATCTACAATTGAGACTGTCTTTGTGTCCCATTTATCATGGTAACTGAGGCAGAGGGCATGGATAGAAGAGTGGACCACATGTAGGGACCCCCAAACACCTGCTATGCATAGATGGAACCAAAGAGAATGATCAGCACAGCTCAGGACTGGCTTTCATGCTGCAGATTTGAAACTCTGACACCATATCCAGTGCTTGGTACCCACAGACACTGGGAAATATTAGAATGAATGGAAAACAAAGTGCCTGTTCTAGCAGCCTGCAGAGCCTTGGGCACCTGGAGTCTTAATGGTACATGTGCAGTGCTGGAGAGAAAACACCAGCTTTGGAAAGAGAATCATGGAATATTGACTTTCTCATCTACCACTTATTGTATTATTGAGGTCCTGGACCTCTACTTCCAACTCTATAAAATAAGGAAAGGAATATTTGTCTCCTAAGGTAATAAAGGGAATAAGTGAGATAAGGTAAATAAAGTGCCTTAGTAGGTGATCAATACACAGAAGTAATTATTAATGGCAATCAAAGAAACCTGAAGGCCTGGCATCAAGGGTGGGGAAGAGTGTGAGGTAGAATTGGAAGGGAGAGAGCAGAACTGCATATTCAACCAAGGATTTTACAGTAAAAACCTGTAGTATAATTTGCAGGGCCCAATGAAAAATGAATTACAGGGACCCTTGTTCAAAAAGCAGGAAAAGTGCTGGGAGAGGTACTAGGTATAACCTTTATTCTGCATTTTCTCCTTGTCATTGTGCCCCCCTCACTGCTAGATTTCTTATTTTATAATACTTTTAGACTGACAGAAAAGTTTCAAAGTTAATACAGAGTTCCCACATACCCTGAATCTTGGTTTCCCCATTGTTAACAGCTTACATTATTATGCAACATTCATCACAGTCCAATGGCTTCACAAATTTTATTTAATATCATATTCTTTCAGGCATAGGAATATCAGGAAGTGAGTACAGACCCTTCAAGGGGACCAGAGGCCCCACATCTTTTGACTTTGGGTGCACACACAGTTCACCAGATTCTGGGGACCCCTTTTTGCCAGCTGTCAGATTGATGTGTTGTTCCCCAGCCAAGGCTGGCCCTGGGGAAGTCAGGTCAGGCATTTCTCCTTCCCATGTTCCCAATGTCCCACTCCACAGCAGAAATACCTTGAGGTAGTTAGGTGTACCCTGACGAGTATTGCAACCTCTTCACTGGGCTATGTTAGATACCTGGATCAGAGGCAAACAAGAGGCTCACCTCCACCAAGACATGGTCTCTGTGGTCCATCCACCACATTTTAGCCTTGCTAGACCTACTCAACTCAGATCCTTCCCATACCTGGACCCAGTCCCCTGATGGGAGTGGAGGGAAGTAGTGATCATGGGTGAGGGCAGGAAGAAGGAATATGATTGTGAGGCAGGGCAGAGGACTTGGGAACAGGAAGAATTAAAGCAGCCATGTTTATCCCCCTTTCTGTGAGGTTGGAGGAGGTGAGCAGGAAGGTGAGAGACTGATGGGAGCCAGAGAATTAGGGCCCTGGCCAGCCCATGGATAATCATTCAAATTAAGGATCCAAACTATGCAAAAGTCATTGGTCTCCAAAACCCAATTCTGACTAATCATAAAAAAACAGATAGAAAACCTCAGGAAGGTTTAAAAGCCCATTCCCCAAGGGCTGAGAGGCCACTCTCTTTCTGGGATCCCCCCAAAGTGGAGGAGAGCTGCTTTGTCCCGTATCTTTCCCAAATTTAAAATAAAATTTAATATTTCTGTGCCCTTTGCTGGTCCTTGGACTTCATTCGTCGAGATCTACTGGACAAGAACCCTAAGAAACACCCCCATTTGGCAGGGATCAAAGGGAAGAATGGTTTAGAACCCATGGCTGGGGTGTAGCTCAGTGGTAGAGTACTGGCCAAGCATACACAAAGCCCTGGGTTTGTTCCTCATCACTACAAAACAAAACAAAACAAAAACATTGTGAGACCCTTTCCAAGGAGACAGGCAGGTTGTAGGAGGTGGGACAGTGTTAAGCCAAGGCTCCAAGCTCTTGGCACATACTTCATCATCCCATCAGACGTCACTTATAAAGCATGAGTTCAGAGATAAATTATGAGTTCCAAGACAGCAAATACAGAGCCCTTCTGAGCACAGGGTAGCCACAAGAGTTGTATGCCCACAAGGCTGTGCTTGCTCCTATCTTACATAAGATGGCCCTGATAAGGAACAACTCTGAACAGCCCAGTAGCAGGTCTCCAAAGAGTAAGGGCATGAAATGTATCCATGCATGGTCATACAATCAACCTTGGTTTACAAAAATTTTCAGAGAGGAGAAGCAGGAAGAACCAACAGTCCCTCTCTTTCTCCCTTTTTTACCCTCCGTCATTCCAACAAGAGTGGCAAAGGAAGATTTCCTTCCATCAGCAGATCTGGTAGGTATTGCACTTGACCCCAAGAAACAGGAAGAGAAAATAAATGAATAATCATAATCAATGTTAATCTGGTAATAATACATGGTATTCAAGTAGCTCTTTTTTCAAAGGACCTCCAGACACACCATTCATTAATCCTTGCGACATCTCTGTGATAGACATAGAAGAGGTATGATTATCTCTAATTTACCTTAAGGCACAAGCTAAGAAGTCAGAGATTAAATTACTAGAGCAAATAGTCCCATCCAGGTTCCTGGTAAGACTGTATCTTGGTGTATGAAATAGAGGACTCAGCTTAGCACTAAAAAGCACATGTACTCATGTATTTCTGAAAATGCTGCATTTAAAGTTACATCTTGCTCTTGGGCCATTTTCTTTTTAAAATTGCACAATTGCTTTCCTCAGTGTTGTCAGTTCTTCAGTCTCCTCTTCCCTTTTTGGATCCTCCTAACACACTCCTGAGCACGGGGAGGCTGTGCAATATTTACTCAGAAGATCAGGTCCAGTTCTCATCCTGCATCTTGCTTCACTGGATGACCTCAATAAAATTACCTCAGTTCTCTGAGATTGAATTTCTTTATCTATAAAATGAGGGTAAGAGAAATAGCCTATTCTCATGAGGAAAGTACAATAGGAGGATGCACACAAAACCAGATGATAATTCCTTCATTATTATATAACTTTTGGAAATAATTCATTATTATAGGTGTAAAATAGGTGTATTATAGAAAATCACAGACAAGAAAAACTTTATTTATTTATTTTTTTGCGGTACTGGGGATTGAACTCAGGGGCATTCTACCTCCAAGCTATCCCCCCAGCCCTATTTTTTATTCTTTATTTTGAAACTGGGTCTCACTAGGTTGCGCAGTGCCTCACTAGGTAGCTGAAGCTGGCCTCGATCCTGGATCCTCCGGTCTCAGCCTCCTGAATGCTGGGATTATAAGCGTGCGCCACCATGCCCGGCTTCAAGAAAAACTTTAACATGATAAGAATCTCACTGTTTTTGTGTGTGGAACTGAGGGTTGAACCCAGGGGCATTTTATCTCTGAGCTACACCCCAAGCCCTTTTTACTTTTTGTTTTGAAACAGGGTCTCACTAGATTGCTCAGAGTCTCACTAAATTGTTGAGGCTGTTGTCAAATTTGTGATCTTCCTGTCTCAGCCTCCCAAGTACTGGGATTACAGGTGTGCAACACCATGTTAGGCAAAATCTCACATTTTTACCAAGTAGAGAGCACCACTGTTAACCCCTTGGTGCAAACTCTTCCATGTATATAGGTATGTGTACATACAGATGTATATAATGGAAATAAAATCACACTCTACAAAATGTTGAGTACATTCATTTCTTCAGTCAATGGTCTTTCCTTGTTTTTCTGCTTATTTTTTTCAGTTCATCTGATATTTTGGTTCATAGTCCAATGTCCCCAGCATTTTCATGCAAATCCAGTAGTAATGTGTGTGCATGGTAGAAGAATGGAGTTGTGAAGAGGGACAGACCCAGAAAAGGGCAACAGTGGGAAAAAGTAATTAGAAACCTCTGCCTAGCCACAAATAGCTAGCTGTTAATAGCTAGAAAACATGGGAACAAACTGTTGCAGTTCTGAAGTCAGTAGCCAAGTACCAGACCTCAGGTGCCCTAGAAGCTGGCCTTGCAATCTGTGTAGCAAAGTGTGATCTTATTACCCTACTGATCTCATGGAAAAGTGTGGACAAATGTCCTTTACATCTTTGATGTCATTTAACTTCTATCAATATAGAGGAGGAAACTGAGGTTCAGAGAGGTTAAGTCCTCTGTCCCCAACACATATAAATTAGCAAGTATAAACTTCACAGTCTAGCCCTAATATAAATTTCCTACAAATCATATCTGCATGCAATTTTAACATAGCTTTATATATATCAGAAGCTTGTCTGTCATCTTTCCACACTTTTTACTGAAAGGAAGTACACAGAAAAGAAATGCAAATAACCTTTTGCTTATGAGCTTCACATAATGGAGCTCTCTTCTCTTTAGAGAAGGCTGTAGCTATTTGCAAGGTTATGTGAGTGGTTAAGTCATTTAGAACAATTGCTGCCTGCCACAACAGGGATGAGTCTCCTAAGCATAGATGTGGAACAAAATAAACCGAAGTTTAAAAACTACGTGAGAAAAAAGTATGATTCAATTTGTATAAAGTTCTAAAAGATACAAAAACTACTCTATGATATTACAAATAATGATAGTGGTTATCTTGATGGTTAGTGATGAAGACAGACTTGAGGGGCCTTCTGTGGGGCTGGCAATGATCTAGTTATGGGTCTGGGTGCCAGTTACACAAGTCTATTCATTTTATGAAAATTCACTGGCTTCTTCATTTGTGATCCATGCAGTTTTCTCTGTCTTTCAACAGAGTCACATCTAGGGAAAGCCTAGTTGGAAAAACAAAACAAAACAAAATAAAAGACAAAAAACAAAAAAACAAGAGAAGGACTTCTCAAATACACTTCATTTTGTTGGGCTATATCAATGGTTATCTGTAACAGAATTTAAGTCTCATACAGCTGAACAATAACAACAAAAAAAGGTGTTGGTTTTGATATTATACAGACCAGGGTGCTCTTACTAACTCAAAATTCAGCAGAATATATTGGAGTCTGACTGAGCTGTTTATAAATCCTGACTGTGCCATTTACTAGCATGATGACCCTAGACAAGATAAGTAACTTATTATGCCTCCATTTCTTCACCCATGAGCAGAAAGATGGCTTGAGCTGGCTATGAGAATTAAGTGAATCAACATATGTTAACCATTTGGTACGGTGCCTGGCACATGTCAGGACTTTTTTCTCCCTTCTCACCCTTTTCTGGTCCTGGGTCACTTTCCCAAGGGTGGGTCAACATATTTGATAGCTAAACCAGGTGGAGTTTTGCTTTAGCCTTGGGGAAATAAGCATGTGTACAGTTGGCCATGAAATCCTAAAATATCCCTCCCATTGCATGTCTTTAGAAAACTGCCTCCTTAGAGTTTGTTGGTTTTCACTAAATCCTAACTGACACACCAGAGCAGTTGTCCAACAGGTAAGGAGTATTGTGTAGAAAGCTGTTTATTCATTCATCCAACATAAGTACGTCGAGCATCTATTTTGTGCCACACTTGTTGTTAGGTGGGTGCTCCGTTCCAGCAAGAAATAAGATGTCTCAAGAAGGGTTCCATCTATGGTACCCTGTCCATGGAAACTCCTTTGCCATTTTCCAAATGGTCAGTCTATGAGGTTAGGCTTCCTGTCCACTTCCTTTTCCACTCTTATGATCTTGGCAGTGAGAAGTGTGTGCTCATTAGACTCTTTACATTCAGGTATGACTCTAGCTTTTTGCACAGGTGTCTGGCCCCACCGATGTCCTCAGTCTGGGTTCCTCAAGAAACTCCAGGTGCCTTGAAGTTAGCATGCTTATTTTACTTTCATATTCCTCCCCACAGTACAACATGTATTTGTTAAGATGTAAAACAGTTTCATACATATATGGGAATCAGCCTCTCATTACTCAAAGGTGTTAGGTTGAGGCTATTGGCCCATTTATTTCGTGGTCTTTGTTATGATTTTGTCCCCTTAAAGCCAGCAAAATCTTCATTGTAAGTTACTATGCCCACAGCTACATATTTTCTCTTGATGAATATTTAGTAAATGAAATATATGTGTGTTAGAGTGTAACATTTTGGGAAGGCAAGCTGTTTTAACCTAATGTTAAACATTCTTAGGAGAAATCACAGGAACCCGAGAACACTTATAAACTCTGCAAAGCAGTCCTTCCAAAGGCAAAATTTGTAAGCCCTGTGTGGCCTTTCTTTAGGCAAGGCTTTGTTAATGTGTCCTTATGAAGATGGAGCTTTGCAATTGCATATGACAGGGATTGCACTCTGGGTGGATTCACTGAAGAAGAGGTTCACAGCCCTCAAGGGAAATAGCAAGGAAAAGTAGGTCAATTTGATGCTGTTCTCTTTAGCAAACTCCTCTAAGACTACAAGTTATAAAAACAAAAACTCCAATCACTTGATATTTTACCAGGTACTTTCACTTGCATATCTCATTTTTTCCTTGAAAAATAGACCCCATGAGATAGAAATTATTGTTATGATGACATACATTTTCCATTATGCATGTGAGTGAGAAAATTGAGGCTTGGACATGTTTACAACTTTCTCAAAGTCATATGATGAGAGGGAAAAAGGAGACGGAGAGAGGAAAAGGAGAAGGAAGAGAGAGGAAGGGAAAGAGGAAAATAACTTAAGTTTTTTGATTCTAAATTCTGTGATTTTTTTTTTTTTTTTTGCTAAGTCATAGGGCCTATTATAAACAACTGGTGGAGTTTCTCTTTCTCTCTCCAAGGCAGCTTAGACACAGCAAAACTATGTCTTGGATGTGCCAACCTTGCAGCACTGCTTCCTTTGCTCTGCCTCCCATTGTCTCAAAGTCTTTATCATTCCTGAAACCTGCTCTCCTGAAACACTCTGACTTTGCATTTACTTACTACTGGCAATCTGTTAGACATGCACCACCAATATGAAAGACGCAGAAGCCACCCAATCATCTACCTGTGCTGGTATGAAGGACACATGAAAGTGATCGAAGATGGAGGAAATATGCTATCCATTTTTTTTTAAACAAACTAGGCATAAACAAGAAAGATCTGTGAAGACTAGATTATAGTGGTTAAAAGCTTGGTCTCTGGAACTAGACTGACTAGGTTCCTATTCAGTTACCACTACTTACTGTTACCTAACCTTTAAAAAGTTACTTAAGCTCTCTACGCCTCAATTTCCTCACCCCCATATTGACAATAATAATAGTATCTACTTATGTGTTGAGTCCTAACTGATAATGGGATAGCACTGAGAGGTGGGGCCTAGCAGGGCATGGTGGCACATGCCTGTAATCCTAATACTTGAGAGGCTGAGACAGGAGGATCACAGATTGGAGGACAGCCTCAGCAACGTAGCAAGACTCTCAGCAATCTGGCAAGACCCTATTTCAAAAGAAAAAATAAAAAGGGCTGGGAATGAAGCTTGGAGGTAGAATGCCCCTGGGTTCAATACCTGGTAGGTCTTCCCCCCCACACACACACACACACAGTGAGGCCTTTAGGAGGTGAGTAAGTCTTGAGGGTAGTGCCCTTATGAATTCATGAATGAGATTAACAGCATTATGAAAGGGCTGAAGGGAGCTAGCTAGGCCCTTAAGTTCTTTTGCTCCTCCCTTTACATGAGGACCCATCCTTTGTTTCCTCCATGAAGCAACACAACATCATCTTGAAGCAGAGAGAGCAGCCCTGCTCAGACACTGAACCTGCTATCATCACGATCTTGGACTTCCAGCCTCTAGAACCATAAGAAATAAATTTATGTTCTTCGTAAGGTACTCAGGCTCAGATACCTTGTTCTAGCAACAGGAACAAATTAAAACATGATTCTTTAATTGCAGCAGCCTATGCAGGAGAGGATGATGACTTGAACTGCAAGTGGTGATGGAGACGGAGAGAGGCAAATGGATTTGAGACATTCATGAGTTGAAGCCATGGGCTTTGAGGGTGGTGGTGGTTGGCTGACGACCCACATTCAGTCAAACACCACCACCCAGCTATTCAGGTTCAGAAATGTGATTTCTATCAGTGTATTTTAAGTTCTTTCAGCTCACACTAGTCTAACTCAGGAGAATCCAAAACCAAATCAGAGGCCAGTGCACTGAAGTAGAGAGATATAATTTACAAAGAGCTTTCCTTATCTTCTTGTCATCTCATGCTCTTCTACATGGGAGACCAAATTATCATTCTAAGATTGCTTGGTAAGCAGAAAATCAGAGCAGAGAAGTCAGTTGGGTAGTTTAAAATGGTCCCTTTCCTCAGGCCCAATATATTCAGCTCCATCACTGAGATAGATCATTGTTTCTGTTCAAGCATTTCCATTGGCTTCAAGTGTCTTTCCAGCTTTGTACACCTGGCTGACTCTTACTTATCTTTTAAGATTCAGCCTACAGTCATTGCCTTTACTCCACTTCCTAAATATTCTGACTATGAATTGAACTCCATCTGAGCTCTCACAACACCATGTACAGGCTACTATTTGCAACTGATCATGTTTTATTGCAACTGTTTCTCTTGCCTATTAGATGCTAATGTTTTGTGAGTAGGGAAGTATATATAATATATATATATAACATATATAATGTATATATTATATGTATATATATGTATATATATATATATATATATATATATGTATACACTTTTTTTTTCTTGGCTGCTCTTTCCTGCAGCATAGAACCTATTACCTAGTAGTTGCTCAAAAATTATTGGTTGACTATTGTCTTGCCCAACATCAAAAGATGGGTTATCGATCTATTTCCAAAAGGAAAGGGGCCCTTACTACTGAATAGTATTGAAGACATGATATCGTAATGCAAATTTCATGTCATTCCCCTCTTTTTTTGCCAATCTCTAAACAAACCACCTTCTTTTTGCTGATTTATTCATTGTTACCGCAATTGAGTTCTCATTCTTGCTGAAATTTCTAGGGTAGCTAGTTTTAAAAATGGAGGGCATTCTGCTTCTCAGTGGGACTTCTGCAAAACCATGTGCAGGTTTTGTGCCTATCTCTCACTGAGTAGCCACATTCAGGAAACTTATTGCAGGTTTCTATGTTCCTAGAATCCCAAATGGATTTTTTCATTGTCATTAGAAAGATACAAGCAAAGTTCAAAGGCTACTACTTAAGACCGAGGAAAGGGAGATCAGGAGAGATTTGGAGGGTGAGTGAAGAATGGGTGGAATTTAAAAGATGGAAAAATGAAGTAAGCCATGGATCACATGTTAAAAGATACGAAGTTAGAAATATGTCACACCATCCAGTCCTGTTTAGGGAGGAAAGATATACCAGTCCTATTTGGTAGAACATTTCGTTTAAGTAGAGTGGAATAAACTTGCAAAAGTAATGCAGTCATGGCCAGATCATGGAGAGCTTTTTTTTTTTTTTTCTAGGCTAAGGAATCAACATTTATTTGGCAGGCAATGGGGAACACTTCGCAGAAGAATGGCATGCACAAAGTGCTTTATAAATCTCTTAATACTGTTTCATGGTTGTTTAATGCTTTGCAGTTACAGACCATTTTCTTATGCATGTGTCATTTCTTTTAATCTTCATCATAGTTTGTGAGAAAGCTCTTACTGTCTCTATATTATACAGGAAGAGACTGAGGCTCAGGGAGTGTAAGTGTCTCACCTCAAATCCCATATCCAGTAAGTGCAGAACCTAGAGACTTGAATCTAAGTATTCTGACTCCAAGTTCAGTGTCCTGGATATTTGCAATGCAGCCTATAAGCACATGAATTATTAGTTTTATAGCAATAAGTTGCAAGAATTCTAAGATGGATTGAGAGTAAGCATGTGTTAAATTACCAGTATCAGACATTACTATTTGTAGAAAAAGTTAGGAGCTTAAACGACAAGACTCAAGTTAAGGTATTATCAGAGGGAATACAAGTTAAGGTATTATCAGAGGGAATATCTTAATCATAGCTTTATTTTTAGAATAAAAATTGACAAAGAAATATCAAGAAATAGTGAAGAATAGAAGCAAATGTGTTTGCTGTTGAGTGTAAATGTGGTGGGAGGGGAAGAGGCAAAGACTAGAAATTTCCCAATCTCTGGAGACATTATCAGCAAAAATCTTTCTTTTGCCTATAGGAAATTGTATCTATCCAGTGCTATGCTAGGTGATGTGTCAGGTCATGCAGGACTCTGGGCAGGTCACCTTGTGAGAAGAGCAATGTGTTTGACAGTGTGAGTGCTCTGGAGAGTAGAAAGTCTTTCCCTTCTGACTCCACACTTTCAAGTTTGCTCATTTTCTTCTGCATGCAAAACCATTAAAAAGTTATCTCTACTTTTACAAATTAAATAATTGAGGCTCATCAGGGTGAAGGACTTTCTTTAGAACCTGGAATTTCTGTACTGTTCAATATAGTAGCTAGGAATCATATGCAGCCACTTAAAATGAAGCTAGTCTGATGTGAGACGTGCTGTAGGTATGATATATAATGTTTCAAAGACTTGGTATGAAAATATGAGGGAAAAGAATTCAGCATATGTTAGCTTATTGCTTTAGATGTAATGAATCAAGTAAAATTCATTGTTAAAATTAATTGTGCTTTTTTGTTTCTATGTGAAGAAAATTTGAAATTACCATGGAGCTTGCATTAAATCTCTATTGGGCCATATTGTTCCAGATCTTAAGGCAATAGCTAGGACTTGAACCCTACAGGGCCTGCATTAATTCCACCTTAAATGCGTCCTTTAAAAAAGGTGATGATAGCCAGGTGTGGTGGCGCACACTTGTAATCCCAGCATTCGGGAGGCTGAGACCAGAGGATCCGGGTTCGAGGCCAGCCTCAGCTACCTAGTGAGGCACTCCGCAACTTAGTGAGACCCTGTTTCAAAATAAAGAATAAAAAATAGGGCTGGGGGTATAGCTCGGAGGTAGAATGCCTCTGGGTTCAACCCCCAGTACCGCAAAAAAAAAAAAAAAAAAAAAAAATAGGGCTGGGGGTATAGCTCAGAGGTTGAATGCCCCTGAGTTCAATCCCCAGTACTGCAAAAAAAAGAGGTGATGATAAGCTGTGCACAGTAGCACATGTCTGTAATCCTAGTACTTGGAAGGGTGGGATAGGAGGATCTGCAAGTTCCAGGCCAGCTTCAGCAACTTAGTGAGACGCTCAGCAACTTAGTGAGACTATTTCAAAATAAAAAATAAAAAGGGCCAGGGATGTAGTTCAGAGGTAGAATGTCCCTGTGTTCAATCTCCAGTACAAAAAAAGAAGAGGTAATAATAACAACAATAACAATAATAATAATAATAATAATAATAATAATAATAAGTGTAGCTAATATTTATTGAGTACCAGTGTTTCTAAGTACTTTACATATATTAACAATCATAATTTGATGACCTGAGTATTCTTTTCTACATAATAGGCCATTTTATTTTACTGATGAGAAACAGGAAGATAGGGAGATTCAGTAACTTTCCCAGGTCACAGACTTCATGGAGCCCGAATTCAGACTCAGGCAGTCTGCCTCCAGAGCTATCAAGAGTGACTTAGAGGCTTTCTGTTGGGCAAGTGCCCAGGAGGCATTTGGATTGGCCTAACTTTATTTTTTACCTACTGTAAGTCAGGCAGTACAAGAGAGACTTTAGATATCATCTCACTTAATCTCCACAACAACCTCTGTAAGTAGCTATTATTCCCCCTTTCATGGGTGAGCAAACTGAGGCTGGGAGAGGTTACACAACCCACACTAAGTGCATGCTGGAGCTCAATTTCTAATCCAGCCAGATTCAAAGTTGATACTTATCACTACACCAGTCTATAAAAGAGCTGCCTCCGAACCTCCTGGGGGCAATTCCCAGGTTAAATCCCAGATGTGTGAAGCAGTCTCTCCTTGGTGGCTTCTGGGAACTTGTTTTTGTTTTTTAATTGCTCCAGGGGATCCCCATACCAGCCAGGTTTGGTGATAATCATCCTGTTTCAGTCTACCACTTTCAATATTGTTGTTTTTTCCTCAGGAGTCCCACCTCCTCATTCTTTCTGGGAATTAATGATGTTCTTTGTTTTTTTGTTTCTTCCTCCCTCTCTCCCTCTCCTCCCCTCCTTCTTTCATAATGGGGATTGAACCCTTGGACATTCTATCTCTGAGCTACACCTCCAGTCCTTTTTATTTTTTTTTGAAACAGGGTCTTGCTATGTTGCTGGGAGTCTCCCTAAGCTGCTAAGGCTGGTGTTGAACCTGCCTTCCTCCTGTCTCAGCCTTCTAAGAACTGATATTACAGGTGTGTACCACCATGCCCTCCTTCTCTCCCTCCCTCCCTCCTTCCCTTCCTCCCTCTTTTGTTTCCTTCTCCATGCTTCCCTCCTTCCTTTCTCCCTCCCTTCCTTTCTTTCTGAAAAGAAACAAAAACAATATTTCTCTCAGGCAGCTGACTTCAGTGGGCTGACTACTCGTCTCCCAGGATCCCTGCTGCTCTCAAATCCCATCATCTAGCCGGGCATGGTGGCATGTGCCTGTAATCCTAGTACTTAGAAGCCTGAGACATGAAGATCACAAGTTCAAGGACAGCATCAGCAACATAGTGAGACTGCTAGCAACCTAGTGAGACTCTGCTTCAAAACAAAAAATAAAAAGGGCTAGGGGTGTAATTTGAAGGTAGAATGCCCCTGGGTTCAATCCCCAGTAACTAACACACACACACACACACACACACACACACACACACACACACACACTCTTCATCTTCTGCCCTAAAACATGGCATGCAACAGTTTAATTAAGCAAAGAGAGATAATCATAAATTTCAGAGAGACTGTCTGAGGTGTGAAGGGTGGAAATGTAGGAGGTGCAGAGGTGGTGGGTGTAATAGCAGGGGACTCACACTCTCTTGAGGTGATCTAGGGGGTTCTAGATGATTCCATAGGAAGCACTGAATGGGAATGAAGACACAGAGTGAACAAAGCTGAGCGGCTCTTTTGGGTTTGGGTTTTTGTATGTGTGCGTGTTAGAAAAGGTTAACAGTAGGCTTTTTGCAGCCTCTGTGGGTAGACAAACAGTTGCTTTATGTGACAGATTCAGAACTTCCAACAAAATATAAAATTAGGCCCAGGTCTCATGGCAACCCAGCTCAACACAGTAGCAAACAAGAATTGTTTGAGAATCAGAGAAAGAAGCCAACCCTGTGTATGTCACAGCTAGCTCGTTTTCCTTTGGCCAATTTCTCCTAATTTAGCAGTACTTCCGTTCCTGCCCTAATTTCCCCTGGTTTGTAAACTACGTCACTTAACTGCACACGGCTCCAGACTTTAGAAAAACAAAATTTTGTATTTCAGCAGTGGTTTTCTTGGCATTTCTCCCTCTGAAAATTTTTACTTAATTCTGATTTTTCTTTTTTACTCCTGAAGGATTGGAGCTGCGCTTGTTCTTTCCCTGTTTCTTCCTTTCTCGTGTGGCATCTACTGCAGAATAATGCCGGGTCTGTTTAAATGCGATTAAAGATTTCACTGTTTCATTCAAACTAATATTTACCAGTGAAACCCCGCCAATGTAAATGTGCAAACTAGGTAGAAAATATTGGCTTAGATCAGTCTCCCCCTGAACACACACATGGAGACAGGGACTGGGGATGTTTTGCATGTCACTTCTGACACGCTGGCCTGTTCTTGCCAGCTTCATACATGTAGCAATTGAACTCCGATACAGGACAACCCTAAAACCATGATAACCTAGATAATAGGATCCTAGCATAATTGTTTTAGGCTGCTTTCTTATGAGCCAAGGCTTGTTGCTGCTGTTTACTTATTTCTCGTTCTGTTGGCTCTTCTGGCATTTATATACAATGTTATGTTATCTAGTTTAAAAGGTTCCTTTGCCATAAGAAAATGTGAATTATTTGACAGAGTAGTAAACCAGGGTATACTAATCTTTTAAAAAATAGATTATATTCCAAATCCTAGTGCATACAGCAGACATTTTGAGATCGTCAGACTTGCTGAGTGATTGCTTTAATTTAGCAAACTTTTCCTGAATTAAATTTATTCACTGATTAGATTTATTGAATGAGTGACTTATGGCTACACTTTGAATGAATTTCAAACAGTTGTAGTTTGGATTAGAAATTAGTCTTCCAAAACTGCATAGCCTAGCCAGCCAGTACACCAAAAGCTCGGGCTGGCACCTGGCAGCCGGGCCTCAGGAAAACAGTACAGTGGGGTGGAGAGCCTGTGAGATTTGCATGGCCCAGCCTCAGGAGCCCGGCCCTCAGTGAAAACTTGGACTTGCACAGTTCCCATAGTGCACTTCCACTTAGGTAGAAAGGGTGGATGTGAGTTGAGGAAGAAGGAATGACTCACTTACAAGAAAGGCCACAGAAATTGCTAATGACAACCCTGAACAGTGTCTGGGAAACAGCAGGAACCTAATAAATGTGTGCTTCATGAACAGGGGAAACAAAATGCATTAGTCTAATGCAATTTGTGGGACATAGCGCAGACTTTTCCAATCCAGACTTCGGAGCAGGAACCATGTCTATGACTGGTAGTGACAAAATCCCTTTTGTTACTTTCTCGAACTCTGGCTGTGAAGAGCCTGTGCACCAAAAGCTGAAGCACCATGAGATGGATGGGTAAGAAGGTGGTGTGAAGTCAAACATAGTGATGCACTCTTGTAATACTGGCACTTGAGAGGCTGAGACAGGAGGATCTCAGGTTCAAGGTCATCCTCAGCAGCTTAGTGAGATCCTGTTTCAAAATTAAATAAATAGCCGGGAGAGGTGACACACACTTGTAATCCCAGTACTTGTGAAGCTGAGACAGGAGGATCACAGGTTTGTGGACAGCCTTAACAAGTAGTGAGACTCTTGTCAACCTAGTGAGACCCTGTTTCCAAATAAGAAATAAAATTGGGCTGGGAGTATAGCTCAAAGGTAGAATGCCTCTGGGTTCAATCCTCAGTACCACACACACACAAAATAAATTAATGAATACATACATACATACATACATATATACATAGGGCTGAAGGCATAGTTTTGTTGGAGAAGGCCCCTGGATTTAATCCCTAGAACCACAAAAAATTGCCCCCCCAAAACAAACAAAATCCCCTAAAAAAACCCTCAAGAAGGTAGTGTGAATCATTGAAACCATCAATTGAGATCAACCATGAACAATAAAAATTCTCTAATCGTCAAAGCAACCTGGTGGGGTAGATTTATTATCATTAACTTATAGATTACAGGGCAGGTGGGAAAGAGGTGGTAAATGGATAGGCCAATCATGGGGTGATAACAGCCGGGGCAAAGTGGGGGCTGCAGGTGCACCCTCAGAGAAGGACTGGGAGCAGCAGAGGTGTACTTGTGCTTTGAACAGAGCAGATGCTTCCCACATGATTGTGGACGGGCTCTAAACTAAACTGAATAAGGAACCAGGTAATGGTAGTCACTGAAGGAAGGAGCAGGGAGGCCAAAATGAAATGAAAATCAGACAAGAGACAGTTCTGACTGATTAGGGAATGCTGAAGAAAGCAGGGTGGGGCCAGATTATGAAGGCAGTGGAGCCTGTGTTTGATGTGAGGAAAGTAGGCTCTTGAACAGGGAAGAGGCATTGGGGGGCGGGGGCGGCAATCAGGCTGGCAGGAGCCTGTTCAGTGCTTGTCATTGGGAAGCAGCTAGGGTTAGGAACCCCAGTACAACCCTTCTGTAGAGATCTACACCAAAAGCAGTGCTGAATAAGACAGAAGAGTTAAGTCCTAAGCAATGTTTGGAAGGAATATATATACATATATACATATGCGTATATATACATACATACATACATATGTATGTATACATATGCGTATATATACATATGTATGTATGTATGTATATATACGCATATGTATATATGTATATATATGTATGTATATATATATAATTCATATATATATATATGAAATGGGATACAGAGGACTGAGAGAGGAAGGTGTCCAAAAGTGTTCTCTAGCTGAGGCGAGGGACACAAGAGCAGAACCACTGGCATCTGTGCGGGAGTTGGGGGAGGAAGGGAAACAGCAGTAATCAGTACCACATTGAGTTTGGCCAGATTCCCATGTGGTTGCAAGGACTTAGGGTGGGTCTGTGGCAAGCGGATGGAGAATCAGGCATGGATTGTTACAAAGGATTATGATGCTCCAGAGGGCCACGAGTGCTGCCTCCCCCAGGTCGTCTTAGCAACTCCTTGCTCTCCTCAACTCCCTCGCCTGCCTTCCATTGGTCCCCAGTTATCACACAGCAAAAGCAAAGTGATAATATCTTGGATGATTTCCAACTCTTCAGGGTACCAGCTTAAAGCAGATTTCTCTCTCCTTGGCATTTGTAAGGAACAAGGTCAAACTCTCCCTCCCAGATGGAAAAGGCCATCAAAGCTGGAAAGGCTCTTAGAGACTGGCCATAGTTTACCCAGCTCGTTGGTTTGCAGGTGATAAGATCTAAGCTGGGAGAAAACTAACATCTGTAAGAAGAAAACACAACCATTCCCTCCATGAAGCAGAGGTAACTGGTTTCCTCAGCTAGGCGCAAGGGGAATCAAGAAGGGTTAATACAGCAGGGCATGGTCATGCATACTTGTAATCTTAGTATTTGGGAGGCTGAGATGGTATGATCACACGTTTGTGGCCAACCTCAACAATTTAGGCCCTCTACAACTCAGTAAGACCCTGTTTAAATAAAAAATAATAGGGTTAGTTGAATAGCTCAGAGGTAAATGCCCCTGGGTTCAGTCCCCAGTGTCTGTCTCTCTCTCTCTCTCTCTCTCTCAGACACACACACACACACACACACACACCACACACACACACACACACACACACACACACACACAGAGGGATTTAAGTATAACAGTAACTGCCACTGATACACTTATGTTCCAGAAAAAAGACTGTTCCAAGAATAGAACTAATTAGTGTTTCTTGGGTGGAGGTGATCAGGAAAGATTCCTGGAGGAAGTTATGCCTTGGCAGAGTTTTAAAGGATGAATAGGAGCTCCCCTGGCAAGAGAGAGAAAAAAGGCAAATGCATTCCAAGCAGAAGTAAGAGCATTTATCAAAGGAATGAGACTGAATACTCTGTGGTGGTTGGAGTTGCTTCTAGGCTTGAGAACTTTCATGATAATAAAAGATAGAGGAGAAATAACTAGAGTTAGGCAGAGAACTGCTAGAATTTAAGAAAGGAAGGGGTGGGAGGTTGTGAAAAAAAATCATGAAGATACCCACAAGGTCTGAGTTTGATCCCCAGTACCACCCCCCACACAAGTTATAGCTGAATCAGACATATATCAAATACTATAGGGGATAGGCCAGCAAATTATTTTTAAGTGCTAGATAGTAATATTGTAGGCTTGTGGGCTGTCTTGTTCCTGTTGCAAATACTCCACCCTGCCATTTTAGTGTGAAAGCACCACAGATAATACATAATCACATGTATATGGGTGTGTTCCAATAAAAACCTTATTTGCAAAAATAGGTGGCTGGCCTATGGGCCATAGATGGGCCATAGTTTGTCAATCCTCCTATAGAGACTTTATGAGATCCTGAGTTCACTATCTATACAAGAACAGCCTCCCAAAGAGGTCTATATCCTCATCCCTGCAACCTATAAACATGTTTGTTATACTGCAAAGTGGAATTACGATAGCAGATAGATTTAAAGTTGTCAATGACCTAACCTTGAAATAAATTGGGAGAAAATTACTATTACTATTACTATTACTATTATTCCAATGGGTCCAATGTAAGAACAATTTAAGAACAAAGAGGTTCTTAAATGTAGAAGAAGAATCTGGACATGGTGGTACATTCCTGTAATCCCAGGACTTGATAGGCTAAGCAAGAGGATGACAGGTTCAAGGCCAGCCTCAGCAACTTAGTGAGATCCTCAGCAATCTAGTGAGACCTTGTTTAAAAAATAAAAAATTAAATAGGAAATAGGGCTGAAGGTATAGCTTAGAGGTATAATGCTCCTGGGTTCAATCCCCAGTAACACACACACACACACACACACACACACACACACACACACACACACAGTGAAAGAGGGAAACAGAAGAGACTGTCACTGTGATAGGATGTGGAGATTGGATTTGCTGACTTTGAAGATGGAAGGGGCCAGGAGCCAAGGACTGTGTGCAGCTTCCTGAAGCTGGAAAAGGCAAGAACATAGATTTTTCCCTTAGAGTCTACAGAAAGGAACAGTCATGCCAAAACCTTGATTTGTGTTGCTTTAAGCCACCAAGTTTGTGTAATTTGTTACTGAAGCAATAGAAAGCTAATGACACCCATGTAACTCAAACCTTCTATACACTCTGGGGAATTAAGAATGCAGGTTGGACATCCACCTGAATGGGTCACTTAGATGCTAGCAGTAGGTTAGAGACATCTGGATTTGGATGCTGGGAAATGAAGCAATGCTTTGGGGAAGTGTTTAGACTAAGGAGCTGCTTTTACAACTGAAACAACTTTATGGGTCTCTGATGGAGTATAAGAGGCACCGGAAGGACATTCTCTTTATTTGTGTTTCTCTAGGAGTTTCCAGACCTACAGGCTTGTGGATTTATGGTTAAGGAAGGACCTCTGGGTGTGACGGTAAAGATGAAAGTCTCAGAAAGGTTACCATGCCTGGTGCTCAGAGTGGGGAAGTGGACTGTCAGAAATTAGTCCTGATTTTCTATTCTGCTGGCCTCAGTCACCTCCGCCCCCCACTGTGCCACGGTGCCATTTACATCATGGGGAATATGGGTTGTTGCTTTAAAATGTGCATTATGAGAAAATGATACTGGTGATGTTTGAGAAAGGCGCAGCAGAGGAGCTTGAGCGGGCTTGGTAGAGGCATGCTGTTAGGTGTCACTTCAGAGACCCGGCAAGGTCAAGGGCCCCCCAGCCACACGTTCTCTGTTGCCCCCTGTCATGGCTGCGGCAGAGGCTGTGGGCTGTAACCTCCCTTTCACATGGCAAACATCTCAAAAGCAAAGATGTCCTCACAGTACCCAGCATGGCGGCTTCTCTTCTATAATGAGAAGTCACAGCCCAGTGACTAATTCATTATTAGATCAACAAGAGACAGGGAGGGCAGATCTTTCCACAACAATGACCATTCTCACATATTTGTGAAATACATTTCAATTTACAAAACACTCTTACATTCACTGTCTCCAATTATCCTTATAACAAGGTTTTGAAGCAAGCATTAGCAAACCCATTTTGCTGATAAGGAGAATGCTTTGCAAAGACACTGACTGGCTAAAACTCCACAACTGGTAGCTGGAAAAACTGGGGCTTGCACCAGGTCTTCAGTTTCTTAGGATGGAGTTCAGTTGCATTCTACAACTGTTCCTTCCTTCTTTCTTTCTCCCTCTCGTTTAAAGTCATGAGTATCTACTGTGCACCAGATAATACCATCGAAGGTCCTATAAACACAGTTAACTAAAATGAGGTTCTAAACTTGAAGAAGTTTAAAAGCTCAGCAAGGGAGACAGACATGGCAATGTGTAAACCGTGACACAACCTAATATTAAGACATTTAATAAGCATTCACTATGTGCCAAGCACTATGTTGAGAACTTCACATGGCAATAATGTTTAATATCTTAGGAGGTAGGTCGTGAGAGTGAGGTCTCCAGGTGACAGACAGGGAAGCCTTTAGACTCATTGAGTAGCTGGTGTCAGCTAGTGTTATATTCCCTCTTAACTCCAGACTTCATACTCAGCCAGTGCACTGTGCTATTTCAACATAAGCATTAGCACATGGCTCCACAGCAGGAAGGAAGGGGAAGGTGGACTGAATGCCCAGGGCAATTAGAGAAGGCTTTCCCTAGGAAGTAGAGCATTTGCAAATACTGCAGCAGAGAGAAATGAAGCTGGTCATTTAAAAATGGTCTTTATTAGCCTTTTGGCTAAGATGAAGTATAAAAATGGTCTTTAAAGTTAGTCTATGCTATAAAAATTAAATATGAGAAGAGGGCATCCTAAAGATTTATTTCCATGCAAAATATTTTTGTTTTTCTTCCTGTTATTTTTTTTCTTGAGTAACTATTAACATGCAAAGCTTTGGCTAGGAGATTCCAAGTAGAATAAGAGTCATGCTCATATCTCAGGGAGGAACAAATCTGCACTTGCATGGAGAGGGTGGAGCTGAAGCCTCCTCTGGAAGGCAATTTACTGTAGAAGAAAGAGCCCTAACCTGGCTAGCTTTATCATCAGTTCACCCTAGACAAGGCCCTCAGCCTCCCTGAACTCTTATTCTTCAGCTACAAAATGTGTTCAAATCTCATTGAACCAGTCGGGCGTGGTGGCACACGCTTGTAATCCCAGCATTCGGGAGGCTGAGACCGGAGGATCCGGGTTCGAGGCCAGCCTCAACTACCTAGTGAGGCACTCTGCAACTTAGTGAGACTCTGTTTCAAAAATAAAGACTAAAAAAAAAAAAATAGGGCTGGAGGTATAGCTCAGAGGTAGAATGCCCCTGAGTTCAATCCCCAGTACTGAAAAAAAAAAAAATCTCATTGAACCAAATGATACCTAGAGACCTCTATTCTCTGACTTTGCATTATTCTAAGTCTTATCAAGGAAGAATCAGAAGGAACATGACTTACCTGGGTAGAGAAGGGGAAAACAGTGCATTCATCAGAAGGCACCTGAATCCTACAGGCAGGTCCCCAGCCGCTACATGATGTGAACTGCAGGGTTCAGACCTACCCTCTATCATCAGTGTGCAAGGGGTCCCCTAAATAATAAAATCACCAAACAGCTTGACAGGCACCTCAAGAGGTTCATGTTTGTCAGCTTCCCTGCACATCAGCATCACTGAGCAGCTGCTTAAAGCTATGATGCTATTGCTATTAACATTATAGAATGATGATAACTGACACCAGGGGTTGGGATAGTTCTATGTATGAAGTACTGTGCTATGAGGAGGGCTTTACTTACAATTATCTCTTCCTCTTGGCAAATCTAAATGATCTCCATTCTAGAAATGAATCTGTGACTCTGGGAGGTTAATCAACTCTCCTGAAGTTGCACAACCACTACCAAGTGGTAGAGCTTCTATCGTCATCCTATTGGCTGGTCCAAAGGAATGGTTCTTCCTCATCTGGCTAAACATGCTGATCAAAATGGTGCTTTTGATATATGTATTTTTCCTCCACATTGCCCTGTGATGAACAACTGAAAGAATCATACAATATTCTTACCTTACAATGTGCAAAAGGCTGTCTCACACATCCTGTCATCAGATTCTCATAGGAGCTGAGAGAGCTGGTTGGAGCATTATCTCTATTTCATAGAAGAAAGAACTGAGCCTCCTAGGAGACTGAGTAATTAGGAGGTTTTAAAACCCACTCGCTACGCTAATCATGGACTTGTCTAAATTTCCGACCACCTGGGGACATCATTTTTCAGAACGTCATGTCTTGTGTCTTAAAGTGTATCCAGTTATTTATATTTGTATTGCAGAATGGTTAACAGAGGGCCTTCCCGGACAGATATTACTGAACAGCAGCTGGTGTTTCCTTAAATCTTCTTCCGGGACTCTAGGCACATCATTTCCAAACAACTAAGAATAGTTTGGTGAATCCTGATGTTCCAAATACTCATAAGAGTAGTTTTCTTACTTCAAAATATCAGTACATTCATTGAACCCTTTCTTGAGTTGGCAATGTATATGTAAACTATATCCAATTTTACACCTTCTTTTTCTGATTATACAGCTATGTATAGGGCCATAGAATAGATCATGCAGAACTTTATTGTAAATTTTCTACATGATGTATCTAGTAAATACAATTCTAACAAATCTTTCTATATATTAGAAATATATTTGTCAGTTCTCTCCCATTCTACCCAAAGTAAGCACATAGCAAAGGATGCATATAACTTTTTGTTTATCTCATATAATTGGACTCCCTGCCTATTAAAGATGGTGGCCACTATCTGCAAGATTATATTCATGGTTAAATTCAATCAGAACAGTTGCCACGTACAACAACATCTCCTAAGCATAAATGTGGAGCAAATAAAACCATATATAAAGAAAACAAGTGCATGAAAAAAAAGTATAGTTCAATTTGTATAAAGTTCCAAAGATGTAAAAACTAATCTGGGATATGAGAAGTCAAGATAGTGGGTTTTTTTTTGGGGGGGGGGTAGTGATGAAGATGGACATGGGAGCTTTCTATGGGACGGGCAATGATCTATTGGTCTGGATACTGATTATATAAGTGTGCTCATTTTATAAAAATTCATTGACTTCTACACTCGTGCACTAGTCTGTATGTTTGCTATGGTTTAAATATGGTTTCAGGATGGCCACAAGGGTTCATGTGTTGGGATCTTGGTTCTTACTATGGTAGAATTCGGAGGTAGCGTGCAACCTTTTAAGCAGTGGGGCTTAGTGGGAAGTAGTAAGATCATTAAGGGTACTTCCTTTGGAAGGAATGGATGTAGTTCTCATAAGTCACTGGTTAGTTCTGTCCAGGGGATTATATCTTTATTGAAGAGCAAGCCTGGCTCCTCCCCAGTCTTTCTGGCTTGTTGCCTTATCATGTAATCTTGCCCACCATGATAACATCTGCCATGATACAGTATAGCTAGTAGGGTCCTTGCCAGAGCTGGTGCAATGCTTTTTGGACTTCCTACCTCCAAAACTATGAGAAATAAACCTCTTTTCTTCATACATTAATGAGCTGCAGGTATTTTACTATAGCAAGGGGAAACAGATTAATACTTCAGTAAAACTTTCTAGGGAAAAAAATTAAAAATCAGATCCTTGGACTTTAACAAAAATAACTAGCACTTCAATTCTTCTCCTGTCTCTGCTGCTTCACTTTGGCCTTTATCAATGGAAAGTATTCCACCATTCATTCTGAAATTCCTCATTCAACCTAACCTACCTTATCTGCCCAACCTTGCATACTCTTTATGGCCATTACTCTTAAAAACATGGTGGAATTCAGGGAACAGCAGGTTTGAAGAGGAAATCCTACCATTTTCAGTTTTGTGTCCTTAAGTGAACTGTTTACTCAATCTGAGTTTGAGTACCTCTTCTTGTAAAACTGGGGCAATAATGGTGACCTCATCAGGTTGTGATTACTCATCATAAGGACTAAATGAAATAATGTGTGCAAGGGCCAGCAGAATTCCTGGAATAAAGGTGCTTTGGGAAACCTGATTGTGGCCCTCTGTGCGATTTCATTCTCCTAACACCTTGCCCAGTCAGCTTGGCTCTGTACCTACTATGAATTGTCATGTTTTTAACTGTAGTTGTTTTAAAAAAGTAAAAAAAACAAGACAACATTATTCACCACCCAGGTGTGGTGGTGCATGCCTAGAATCCCAGTACCTGGGCAGCTGAGACAGGAGGATTGCAGGTTTGAGACCAGACTTGGCAACTGAGCAAGGACCTCAGCAACTTATCAAGACTCTGTTTCAATGGGAAATTCTGATTGTCCATATTTTCTCTTTTGCTTTATAGTTGAAAAGTATCAGCACTAGGTTAATTAGGTCTACTATACACGTGGAATTCTAACCCCAATGTTTTATCTTCTCTCTACCTTATACAGTTTTATCTGCATACAGTTTTATCTCATCACTATTTCCCCACAGTTGTTAGGCCAAAACATTTCTACTCTTCACAAATCCCCATACCTACACCTAACCTCTCTCTTTTGGCCAAAGAAGGACCCAACTGCCTACCTCACTATAAGATGAAGGTCAATTTCAATTCTGTCTATCTCCCCTTTCAGGCCTCTAGAGGCTTCTCTGTCTCTACTTTGACTCATCTATTTTCCTGCTCTTTGTCTCTTCTAATATCACTGACGCCCTCACTCACTTACCCTGCCAACTCCCTGCTTTCTGTGACCTTTGCAGCTTTGACCTGCAAACACATGTATGTTCCTCCCACCTAGTGACAACCTAAAAGTTTTTCTTTGGGCCCCGCTTCAATAATATCCCATCTTCCTCCTCTTAGTGTAACCATCCAGAAAAATCACTTTAAATCCTGTTTCCACTTCCTCACCATCCCCTCATATAAATGTTTATAGTCTTTTTTAAAAATTATTTTATGAGTGCATTGCAATTACACATCAAAGTGAGGTTCGGTGTGATAAAAATACATGCACACAGCTTTATGTATTTCCCTCCATATCTCACCCCACTCCCCCTAAATGTTTATGATTTTGCTTTTGCTTCCACTATTCAATTATGATCTCTTCCTCTCCTCTCCTCTCCTCCTCTCTCCTCCCCTCCCCCCTTTTCTCTTTCTCTTTCTCTCTCTCTCCTTCTCTCTCTCTCTCCTTCTCTCTCTCTCTCTCTCTCTCTCTCTCTCTCCCCACTCTCATTTGACTTGTGTAAACTATATCTGTTTTTGGAAATCTCACATTCTTCCACACCTTCAAATGTTATTTTCATTTAGATGCCTCTCAAATCAGCAGCCCTGATCTGTTATCAAATACCACATCTGTATTTTCAACTAACCACTGCATTTCACCACATTATTACTTCATTTGTATAAACTCATCATAAGATAGATCAGGGAGAACAAGATGTAAAATTTCCAAAAATTGGCAATTCCACTAGCTTATTAAGCAATCACAAGCTCCTTTACTTTCACTGATTTTTCTTTTATATGGAACAAATAGATTGAGCATTATCATGTGACTTTTATGACTACAAAATTTTATAGTTCAGTTATAAAAAGATAAAGTCAGCCAAGTGTGGTGACACATGCCTGTAATCTCAGTACCTGGGAGGCTGAGACAGGAGGATTGCAGGTGTGAGACAAACCTCAGCAACTTAGCGAGACCCTGATTCAAAATAAAAAATAAAAAGGGCTGGTAGTATAGCTTGAAGGTAGAATGTTCAACCTCCAGTACTTAAAAAAAAAGAAGAAGAAAAAATATAGTCATCATTATCCTCACCTACAATCCACTCCTTTCCCCAGAGTACATATTTTACTGATAGCACTACCAATCCCCTGTTCGTCTAAATTTAAATCTCAGCATTACCTCCATTTTATTTAAAGGTTTCTACCTTAAACATATCTATTGCTTTCATTCCAATCTTTCTTTTTCTCTTATTACAAACTAAAGTCAGGCCAGGCATGGTGGTGCACACTTGTATTCCCAGTACTTTGGGAGGCTGAGACAGGAGGATTGCAGGTTCATGGCCAGCCTTAGCTACTTAGTGAGACCCTATTTCAAAATAAAGAATAAAAAAGAGGGCTGAGAGTATAGCTCAGAGATAGAATGCCCCTGGGTTCAACCCCCAGTACTAAAAAAAAAGGTAAACTTAAATCAGGCCTTGTTTAACTAGAACTTCTGTAGTCACTTTCTTTCTGGTCTCTATGTTTAACACTGCCCTCAGATTGGGTTTCTTCATTTGTGCTATCAAGTGTCAGCTCGAAAGTCTTTTTATTGACTCCCATCACTTCCCAACATACTCAGATTCCTTTTTTTGTCATTCAGAGTTCTTTACAATCCTAGTTGACTATCTCTTACTCTTCTCCTATGGTTATTTTCAGCTACAACAAGTTCAGAATTGAACCTGTTCCAAAAACAAGTCTTGTTGTTTTCACTACCTTCTCCTTCTTTGGGCAGTTTCCCTTGGATAATGTTCTCTGTATTCCCTTATGAAATTCTTGTCATCAATCAAAGCTCAAGTCAGATATCTACTTGAAGGCTTCCTTGATTCCCATGACTGGAAGTCATCATTCCCTGCTCAGAAGTCCAGTCCAAGGGTATAGCAGTGTACCTCTGCTATAGCTCTTTAGTCATGATCTGAGATGATTTAAAATGACTTGAATAGGCTAATTTTTCCTAGTTTGCTTGAGGGCAGAGGCTATGTCATCTTTGTATCCAAAAAAGTATCACTATTATAGGATTTCAATTAAAAGAGGTTAAAGAAATGAGCTAAGAACTTGATATTATACTTGGTATATGATAAAAAAAAGTCTTAGGCAACATGCTATTAAAGAGTTATCAGAGAGATAAATTACTATCCAAAAAGAAACCATCAATATATGATAAAAACAATATATGATTTCTGAAATATCAACACCAAATTGAATTGATTCTGCTTTAGATTCATATTTTATTCCAGGTCAGCTTAGCTTAAAAAGCACTGGGTAGACATAATTCACCCTGGGCCACTTTTTCCTATGAGTCAGATACAGGCTTGTCAGATTTAGCCACAAACAAACAAACAAAAATTGGGATACTCAGTTAAGTACAAATTTCAGATAAACATTACTTTTAGTTCTTATACTACAATTAATCTTTATACTAAGAAAATTACTTGTTATTCATCTGAAATTCAAATTTAACTAGGCATCCTACATTTTATCTGGCCACCCTGAATAAGAGGACTGTTTCCATTTTCTCTATGAATATTTCTATCCAACATTCACATGTTCAGTAGTTATCAGAAAAGGGAAAAGTAAACCATGCTGTCCCCTGCCTGCACTTTGTCTCTAGATCTCTACACTCGGATTTTAGCTCAGTTACAGAGTTCTCAAACTTTCTTGACCTCCTACCTAGAGTCACACCCTCTTCTCCTTTCTAATCCCTCCACAATTATTCCTTATCCTATCATCTTGTTTGCTTTGCATTATCTTATTCTTTTGGGCACATATTATTGTCTGTTTCTCCCATTTCCGGAGACAAGGGTCTTTTTTAAATCAGGTTCACTGTTGTTTCTCCAGCACCCAGAACAATGTCTGGTCTAGGAAAAGCTTAAATAGCCAAATAATACAGTTTTAGCATACTAAAATGAATTTTACACCAATGCAGACTGAGGAAGTCCTCAGAAAGAGAAGCTGAGCAAAAGTGGTCAGGGAAGGCTTCTGGAGGAAGCAGGATTTTGGTAATACTATAAAGGAGTGGTTTGGGAGATAGTAGGAATTGCTTGGATAAGCTGAGGAACATTTTCAGACTGTATATTGACTCTGCTCTCCTTGTTCTCACTGAGCTTATGAGAGTTGAGTTTGGGAGATGAGCACTGTGTTTAATGTCAAAAAGCTTCTCAGATAATTTTGTTACGATCCCTTTGTTCCATCAAAAGATATATGCCATAAAGGATGGAAGGATTTGGCTAGGGAGAAAACATAAAGAATGATACTAGCTGCATGGAACAATATAAGATGAGCATAAAGAGAAGAAAAAGAGCATTAACTACCAGGGAATATGAAAGTGGAGTTCAGACCAGAGCAGCACAGGAAGAATTTTTGGAAGGAAATAATACAGTGAAAATGAGGATTAGTAACTATAATTTTTTTGTGTGTGTGGTACTGGGGATTGAACTCAGGGGTATTCTACGTCCAAGCTATACCCCCGGCCCTATTTTTTTATTCTTTATTTTGAAACAGGGTCTCACTAAGTTGCGGAGTGCCTCACTAGGTAGCTAAGGCTGGCCAAGAACCCGGATCCTCCGGTCTCAGCCTCCCGAATGCTGGGATTAGGAGCGTGCACCACCACGCTCAGCTAGTAACTATAATTTGTACTAGAGTCAAGGAACTTTGTTGTACCAACCATGGTCCACTTTCCTTTTTTGTAAATCAAGTTTTATTGGAACATTGCCTTGACCACGTGTTTGCATATTGTCCATAACTGCTTTTGCTCAAAATTTAGAACAATGCCTGTAGTTACCATAACTTATCAAACTTCTCATGTCCTTTAAAAGATTCTGCTATTGTAGAATGGCCTCACTGACAAGACTGCACTGATTCATTTCATTCATTCATTCCTAAGTATTTGAAAGGATTTTGCTTATTCAGGAAAATGCTGGGTTCTGTGTTTACATGACTTGTAAGTTCTTGGTCTTGCTCATCATGTGCCATATTTATCAAATTCCTTCTATATGTGATTCAGACGATATCTCTCAGTGTTATTGTGGGGCCTTCTAAACTGACCCAAAATAGGAAAATAGTTATAAATAATCATATGAGCAAGTTCAAGTCTCTTCCTGAAAGTGATATCTGACAGCTAGAAGTTTGGTGTGAGGTTTGGTTCCCAGCAATAGCACCAGAACATGAGTAGGCCCAGTGTCATGGCTAAGTTTCCCAGTAACTCCAAAAATATCTGCTCTTACCTTTCCCCAAATAGTTACAGAAGCACTAACCTCCATCCTTGTCACTTTTCTAGTCCTATTCCAACTTTCATCCTGACTTCTGGGAATTATCTAACATTTTAGGCAACTGACTTGAGTTTGGTTTCCTGAGATTCCCTTTTTGGAGATGGTACTGTTTTAGATTGCTTTGTTGGTCAAAGAGCACATTTTAGTTAGACATGAGTAAGTTCTGGAGGTCTATTGTATGTACATCATGGTGACTATGGTGACTACAATTAATAATAATGTGTTGTCTACTTGAAAATTGCTAATAGATTTTAAGCATATAGAGAGTTATGCTGATTAGCTTGGTTTGATAATTTAACAATGGGTACATATAGCAAAATATCACATTGTACACTGAAATGTGTACAGCTTTTATTTGTTCATTACACCTTAATAAAGCTGGGGGTGTGGTGGGGAAATTATCTTTAATCCCCTCCTGAGGGCAATGTGGAAGCAAAACCCTGGCAATGGCAAATGGTGTAACATTTACTTAAGACATATTTAGCCAGCATCTACTGAGCTAGGTGGGGAGGGGGAGGGGTTTGCAAAGGTGAAAAAAATAACAGCTTGAGAATGACTCATGAATAACTAGTGTGAGTGTCTAGGTGGCATTGTATTTCAACACAAGCAACTGAATTAGAGTGGTAAGGATAGAATGGTGGTCATCTTTGGGTGCCATGGAAACCCACTGAATGGGCATCTCTAACAAAGCCTTGGGTCTTCTTGGAGGAAATGATTTCCAAGAGAGAAAATAAAGGAGTGACACAGCTAACCAGATTGGAGGAGGAGAGCCACAGAAAAGCAGATATGAAGCCCTGAGAGTAGAGCACTGTTAATGGTGTTGATGTTGTGTTACAATCAATTGTTGATGATCTGAGAGCAGCTAAAAAGCTTTATGGTAGATTCCAGTCACCTTCTAAAGCATTGCACAATGGAGAAAGATATTTGATTTTTATTCTGCTTCTTGTATTGCCTTTAAAAAAAATTGCAAGTGCTGGCCAGTCACTTTACCCTTTGGATCACCACATTTCTCATTTGTCAAATGGTGCTAAGAATATCCTCACAAGGCTTTGAAGGGATCCAATGAGACAATGTGTGGGAAAGTGCTTTGCAACCTTTAAAATGCAAGGGATTATTTTTTAATTCCAGTCACCACCCAGGCCACTCCTTATTTCCATTCCCCATGGCCCGTCCAGATTTGCTCAGCTAACGCAAGCTAATTTTAATATCATCTGCTGACAGTAAATTAAATAGGTGATCAAAAGCCAAAAGACCAATTTTAGATTCTCCCAGTCCACCTAACACTACAGTCATATTAACAGTAAGATGACCATCTGGGAAACTTATCAAACTGGGAAATCTGTAATTCTTTTTTTTTTCTTACTCACTTGACAAATGGAGAACCTGGTATAGAGAAGGATCTTATGAATGTCACATGGCTAGGGAGTGATGCTCTGTGTGGCTGGTTTGTGGATGAACTATGCATTTCCATTTTTCTTCCATCTCCATACCCAGTTCCTTTTTGCTTCAGGTATTTCTCAAGCCTTCCAGAAGCTAATATGGGCAGTGCTCTGCAATTTGGAAGTATCACCATGTCACCGGAGAAGAGTTGATTCTGTGAGGGGTCCCCAGTAGTTTCCAGTGGGGGTAGAGAGGGAATGTTAACTCCCGACCAGTGGAGCCCAGCATGAGTCAGTCAGACATAGGCAGATTTATTTAAGATTGCAGGAAATACACATTTGCAGAAGAATGTGGGCCATTTCTAAACTGAGAGACATATGTTGCTTCTTTTAAAGGAAATTTGGTGAAGGGAGGTTATGGGAAGGTATGTGAGGATGACACCAATCTGGTGATCACAAGCCAGTTTCTAGTGGTATGGTTCTCTACCAGATCCTTAAGTTGATCATGATCTTCATCATTTTATCAATGGATAAGCTAGAAAGTACTCTAAATTACAGGTTTCTCAACATATTGTATCTGTCTTATTAACAGTGTACAGGGTAATTATAGTTGTTGGTTTTTTTTCTTTGTTAACTGTAAGATTTACAGATTCCCCAGGAATTTGGAAGAGGCAGACCTGGAAGAGAGAACTGGTTGGGGGAGTAAAGGCATGAGGAACTTTAGCACCAGGTTTTTTGAGTGAGAAACTCCAGTAAGAATATTAAAAGACCAAGAGAACAAGCCATTGACGAAGAACACATTTAGCTTCTGAAAACAAAACTGTACATGAGCAGTAGTGATTGCCTAACATGGCCAGGGTGGAGAGACTGCCCTGGCAAAAAGTTGCCTTCCTAATGGAACTCAGACCTTCTGCAAAATAAAAAGCACAAGGCAGGGTGAAGGATTCCAGTGCAGGGTCTGCCTCTAATTCATCTTTGAAGCCACAGATACTCACACACTGTTGGCATCCAATAAATGTTAGATGAATGTATGAATGGGTGAGTGACTGTGAATGGAGAGCATTCTGGAGCAGGAGGCAGGAGATGTGGATTCTAGCCCATGTTCTATCTTCAGCTAGGCAAGCACAGGGAGCCACCTCAAATCTCTCTTGTGCTCACATGTGAAATGAGAGGGTTGGAGAAATCAGCAGTCCACAATCAATCAAGGGCACTGAACTGGCTGACCTGTGAGTGGGGAGCTGGTTTCACATTCTCCTCTGTTCTCCAATGTGGTTTTCAGTTCCTTGATGGGCAAGGAGAAGGGGGCTTTACCAGCAAGACACTCCAGGCTGCACCTGGCAATGCACTCTAACTACAGAGCAAGTACCCAGTATTTGTTCTCAGGTAGACTTGAGAAGAGGAGAACTAAAATCAGTGGAAAATGAATTTATCCAAGGAAGATATTGGCTTCTTCTGTACACTGGCAGGGTGAGCCGCTCAACTCTGAAGGTGAACTAGAACCCTTGAAAATCTTCACACATGGCAAAAGGAGATTAAAAACAAGAACACTGGAAAGACATTCCCCTACATGCTTGAGCTAGTGCCACAGAATAAATGTTCCTTATATGCATTTGGTTGGGTTTTGGCATTCACACCTTTATGAGTTCATATTATAGCACATTACTTATCTTTGTAGTATTTTCATTTTGCAATTAAATTTATTATTGTTTAAAAGAGTATTACAGAAGTGGTTACTATGAGCTCAATATTTTCCACTTTACTAAATGTTTTCAGATCCATATAAGAGACTGTTCAGGCTGATTTCTTAGTATATATCCAAAGAATTAGTGATAAGGCATGCACTTCAAAATGGTATATAAGTTCATTAACAAATGAGGAAGAGACAGCTTTGGGTAGATTTTATATATAGTACAACACACTGTATGAACCCTGTTTTTCAACCTTATGAAATGTAAGGTGAGCTACAATGGACTAGTTACCTGAGTTGTTTGGTCTTGATACTTAAAAATCTTGTGAGGAGAGTTCTCTAGTGAAAACACTTTTTGAATAAATGCATGAGGAAGTAAAGGAAGGGTGAGGAAATCTGCATCTTTTTTCATTCTTTTTTTTTTTTTTTTTTGCGGTACTGGGGATTGAACTCAGGGGCATTCTACCTCCGAGCTACACCCCCAGCCCTATTTTGTATTCTTTATTTTGAAACCGAGTCTCACTAAGTTGCGGAGTGCCTCACTAGGTAGCTGAGGCTGGCCGCGAACCCGGATCCTCCGGTCTCAGCCTCCCGAATGCTGGGATTACAAGCT
>PVLC010003930.1:66824-91083 GCA_004027655.1 Graphiurus murinus | reverse complement strand
ATATATATATATACACACACACACACACACACACACACACACACACACACACACACATATATGACTGGGTGTATATCTTGGTGGCAGAGCGCCACTGGGTTCAATCCCCAGTGTTACACAGACAAAAGGAAAAAAAAAAAAGCAAATTCTACAAATGCTGAAGTTGCCGGAGAGGACAGGAAGATCCTGCTCAGCCAGGTAGGACTGTTTGGTAGACAAGGGGGCTCCCACCTGGACTAGGACCCGAGGATAAAGGCTGCACTGTGAGAGCATACTGCAGGTTAACAGTTTTATTATGTTTTATAAAGACGCAGAACTTTGTCTTGCTTTTTAAAGCTATGTTGTCACACACAGAATGTTTCATTTTTGTTCTTTGAGGGAAGAGGGAAGAGTCTTAGAAACTAAGTAGTAAAATATTTTAGAAAGTGGCTTGAGGCTGACCAGCCTCCCCTGCCCTCATTTATTTATTTACTTATTTATTTATTTATGGTACTGGGGATTGAACCCAGGGATGCCCTTCCTCTGAGCCCCAGTCCTATTTTATTTTTATTTTTATTTTTTTGGTGTTGCTGGGGACTGAACCCAGGAGCATTCTGCCTTTGAGCTATACCCCCAGACTGATTTTATTATTTTATTTTATTTTTTTGTGGTACTGGGGATCGAACTCAGGGGCATTCTACCTTCGAGCTATACCCCCAGCCCTATTTTTTATTCTTTATTTTGAAACCGAGTCTCACTAAGTTGTGGAGGGCCTCACTAGGTAGCTGAGGCTGGCTGTAAACCTGGATCCTCCAGTCTCAGCCTCCCAAATGCTGGGATTACAAGCGTGCACCACCACACCCTGCCTGATTTTATTTTTATTTGGAAACAGAGTCTCACTAAATTACTGAGGCTGGTTTCAAACCTGTGATCCTCCTGTCTCAGCCTCCCAAGTACTGGGATTACAGACGTGTGCCTCCATGCTTGGCTCTATTTTATTTTTTAATTTTGAAACAGGGTCTCTTAAGTCATTGAGGCTGTTCTTGAACCTGCAATACTTCTGTCTCACCCTCCAAAATATTAGGATTACAATGTGTGCCTCCACGCCTGGCTTCCCACCCTCCTTTTTAAAGAGCCCACCTTCTGGTTCCAGGAAGGGAGTTGCTGGCACTAGCCCCTCTTCTTGCCAGGCCACCATCAACCTAGACTTCCATAGCCCCAGAAAGCTTTTAGGCCCTGGACCCTGAAAATCAATTTGGTCCAAGGCAACATGTCCGGCAGACATTCCAGGGACAACACGGAGAGTGTCCTCAGGGGAGCTGTGGCTCCTGTTTGCAGATCATAGTTCTCCATAGAGAAGTGCAGCTTACACGTTGTTTCCTCAAAGACAAAGTTGTCTGGTGAGAAGTTTTTCCTGTGTTCCTGGGGGTTGAACCCAGGGGCATTCTACCTCCGAGCTATACCCACATCCCTATTTATTTTGTGTGTGTGTGTGTGTGTGTGTGTGTGTGTGTGTGTGTGTGTGTGTGGTACTGGGGATTGAACTCAGGGGCATTCTACCTCCAAGCTATACTCACATCCCTATTTATTTTTTTGTGGTACTGGGGATTGAATTCAGGGGCATTCTACCTCCGAGCTACACCCCCAGCCCTATTTTTTAGTCTTTATTTTGAACAGGGTCTCACTAAGTTTCGGAGGGCCTCACTAGGTAGCTGAGGCTGGCCTCGAACCTGGATCCTCCAGTCTCAGCCTCCCAAATGCTGGGATTACAATCATGCACCACCACGCCCGGCTCACATCCCTATTTTTTATTCTTAATTTTTGAAACAGAGGATGTGTTAGTGGAATCAGTGGGAGCAGGAGCCAACGGGAGCCCTTGTCATGCTTACACTAAGGAGGAAGCCTGAACAAGGAAGACAGGAAATTCCTCAGGCTCCACTGGACTGGCTGGCCCCGCTGCGGGTAATGTGTGTGATATGACCACACCTGAACCACTCCAAAAAACCCGCTGCCCAACACCACCGGACACTGTAGCACAGAGAAGTGAGCAAGGCTGAGTAATCCAGCAGGCTGCTGGTAAGAGAGGCAAGGAAGTGCCCTGAGAAAGGTTTCAACACCTCCTTGCCAAGGAAAATTGAAAGCAGTCCAAGCGCTAGACCTACTTTCCACAGCCTTGAAAATAATCAATGATGCAGAGGTTTTGCCCAAGCCCAGTTAGCCATGACCTCCACAGCCGCAACCCATCAATCATACATTCCAAGCTAGGTGTGGTGGCCCACACCTGTAATCCCAGTATTTGGGAGGCTGAGACAGAAGGATCGCAGGTTCAAAGTCAGTCTCAGCAACTTAGTGAGGCTCTCAGCAATTGAGGAAGACCCTGTTTCCAAATAAAAAAAATAAAATAAAATAGGATGGGGGTGTAGCCTGGAGGTAAGGCCTCCAGGTGGAACGTAGGTACGTAGGTTGTCATGCTCATGAGCATTCCCTAAAGAATGGAGAACTCACTCCAAGACAACAGAAACTTCTGGAAGCCAGAGGCAAGGTGTGAAAGACTTCCCAGGCAGCACTGGACCTGAAGGCCAGGACATGTGTGTGATAAGGGCCTGGCACAGAGAAGCCATGAAACCAGCCAACCCCATGAGTTGGGATCTGGAAATGTCTCAGGCCTGGGGCCAGCTCAGAAGGTGGCAAGCAGCGGGGAGTGATGGCGCACACCTGTAATCCCAGGACTTGGGAGGCTGAGACAGGAGGATCTGGGTTCAAGGTCAGCCTCAGCTACTTAGTGAGGCCCTCCACAACTCAGTGAGACCCTGTTTCAAAATAAAGACTAAAATAGGGCTGGAGGGTATAGCTCAGAGGTAGAATGTCCCTGAGTTCAATCCCCAGTACCATACACACACAAAAAAAGGTGGTAAGCACACTCCTTCTGAGAGAGCAGGCCAGAGAAATGGCAAGTCTTCCTCAGAGGAGCCCTGATGTGCTGCATATGGGAAGTGAAGGCAGGGAAACCAGGGATGGCCCAGTCCACAGGCTCAGGAAGTGAGAGGCATCTGTGACCTCAGGCCTGGAGCAGCTTGAGGAAGCTTCACGAAGAGGCCCAAAAGGACTCAATCTCTCAGCTAAGACACTGAGCACTTCCTAAGTGCTCCCTGCAGACCCTCGTGCTGGATGCTCCCAAGAACCCCATGGGGTGGGTGCTAGTATTAATGCCCTCATCTTACAGATGAGGCGACACCGCAGAAAGGCCGCACAATCTCCCACAGTGGCACAGGGGGTATGAAATAGGGAGAGGACAGGCTCTGAACGCACAAAAGAAGCCAGTGTGGGGCTGTAGTGAGGAAGGACAAGAAGGGGGCTCTTGAGGGGCCAGGCAGGGGCTGTGGGAACCACACAGAGGAGTCTGGGCCACGCCGTGAAGGCCGCCCAAGTGGACAGCTTGTCCTCTGAGGAAGAGTAACCGTAGTTGCCCATTGTAACCATGCAACAATACGCTGTCACATCAGAGACAACAGAAATGTGCCCCCAAGGTCCCTTCTTCCCGAGAGCCAGGGTGGATTCACCCAGTTCTCTTTCTCTGTCCTCTGTCTGGGCCTGGACTCAGGCAGGGGCTGGGACACAGAGCTGGGAGGGCCTGGACCTCCCCATCACAGGACTTCCAGATCCACTGCAGCTCCTTTGATTATGATCATGGCTCTGGGGGAAAGCTGGGCTTCCAGGCCTCACATTCTGCTGGGGACAAACTGCTGAGCGAGGGAGGCTGTTCTGCCTCCTTCCTTCCTTCCTAAGTATGGCCAGGAAACAAGGAGTTCTCACAGCAGCCTCAAGAAGTCTCTATTCTGCTCTGTTCCCCTCCCTCCCACCTTCCTGGGGCAGGAACAAGAGGTCTTCCTCTGGAGTGAGGGTCAGACGGAGATGGGGTGGGCAGGCATGGCAGGGGTGCCTGCAGAGGGGCCTGGCATGGCGGATGGAAAATGTATCTCTAGGCTCTCCTGGGGCAGAGGAGGGAGAACGTGCCAGCTGGTCAGGACAGTTGGGGTGGCTGACACCTCTGGCCATTTGGCAGACAGGAGAGCCTTTCAGTCTCCAAAGCTGTCTGCTGGCAACTTCCAGATACCAGGCCCTTCCCTTCCACTCTGAGTTAGGACGTGGACCCTGTGTGCTTGCTGAGGTGGGGTGGACGCTGACCATCGCCTCTCCATGGGGCACCTGGATGCTGGTAATCTTGTGTCTGGCTGATGTTGCCAGGTGTGCACTGTACCAGGTGCCCCACGTAACGAGCTTGTCTCCCCTGCCTGCATCCTCACAGGCCCGAGAGGAAGTAATCCCTGGTGCTTTGCTGATGAGAAAGTCAGCTCCCATCTCCTGGCAGTTCATTGGTGAGTGATTTCATCCAACACCTTTCTATGTCCTCAGCTGTAAGCCAGGGCTGAAGCCTCACAGGGCTGTGGTAGCTGTTATAAACAGGTGATACTGAGAAGTTTCCTGACCTTCTGAGAGACATACAGCAAAAAATAGGGCTCCACACCCAGGCCTGCCTGCCCCAGAGCTCACACTCTTCCGTGGGCCACACTGCCTCTGCTCCCTTGGAATCTACTCTCCCTGGGATGGGAAGGTCCACTCCCTGGTCAAGAAGTGGTGCTCCCTGCAGATGGGTGGGCACCTGTCTTGTGTCCTGCCAGGAGCAGATCCCAGGAAATAGGCTCAGAACAGAGCCCACTGAGCTGGTTTATATTCTAGGCAGCGCCAGGCCATATATCTGCTCCCTCCTCCTCCTCCTCGAGTGTGGGGCACAGCAGTGGAGGCAGTGAGGAGAGAAAGCAGGCTGCTGCTGTGCTGGGCACTGCCCTCCTCACTGTGCAGAAGCCTGCAGGTGATGAGGAGTGGAGCCTGTGCCCTGGGAGACCTGGCAGCCTTCCATGACAAACGCGGAGCTGGGGGAGCCACTGCCAGCCCATCCAATGCCTGCCTCACAGGGAGTGAGAAGATGGAGTCTTCGGTTGCCCAGGGCAGCTCACGCTCACAGCCCTCTTGGCCTTGCCTTTGCTCCTCCAAGAGAGTGCTTCTGTGTCTGACTCCCCTAGTTGCTATGGAAACAGGAGAAGAATGGGAGGGGACAGGCAGAAGGGTGGGCAGGATCCAGGCAGTCACCAGCAGGGCACTTAGCCTTGGGGTCTAGACTGGGCAGGATAGGGAGTGAAGCAGGGCAAGCCCCCCAGCCCTGCGGCACTTCTGCAGGCACCAAGCACTATCCTGACCCGAGGTTGCAGCTGCTCAGCCAGGGCCGGGCCATGGGGGCAGGGCAGCATCTCTCAGGCACCCCACCTATCCCGGGGACTGCAACAACTGAAGCTTCCAGTTCCCGCACAGTAGTCCTGCGCCAGGCTCAAGAACCACCTCTCAAATCTCATCAGCCCTCTGAGAGGGGTACCATTATCAACCTCATTTCACAGAGAACACACTGTGGCTCAGAGAGACGCAGTCACTTGCCCAGAACACACAGCAGTCGAGCTGCAGTACATACCCACACAGCACAGCCCTGGAGCCTGCTCTTAACACTGGAACCATCACTTAGAAGCTTCTTGTCCCTCACACTTCAGAAGCTGTTCTGAACCAGGCGTGGTGGCACATGCTTGTAATCCTAGTACTTGGGAGTCTGAGACAAGAGTATCACAGGTTCAAATCTGACCTCAGTAACTTGATGAGGCTCTAGTGAGACCCTGTTTCCAAATAACAAATAAAATTGGACTGGGGGTGTAGCTTGGAGGTAGAATACCTCTGGGTTCAATTCCAAGTACCAAAAAAAAAAAAAAAAAAGAAAGAAAGAAAGCAAGCAAGCAGCTGTCCTGAGAGTAGGCAGCTGTGGTCTAGAAGCTTCCAGGGCAGCTAAGTCTCTGGATTTGGTGAGTCGGCTGGTCAGAAGTCGCTCCTCTGCATCAGGGAGCCACTACAATGAGAGGTGCCTACCATCCCATGCCTGCAGCCGGACGCCTCGCTTCTCATCTGCTTGGGCTTTGCTAGTTTTTCCCTCCCTCAAGTTCAGTGGCTTCATCTGAACGCCATCAGGGTAAATGGCTTGCCCTTCATTCCTACCATGTGCCCATCCTCGGGCAACAGACCCTCAGGCGTCAGCAACATTTGCAGGCCTGCTGCCCAGCTGCTGGCACAGTGCACTGGGGAGCCCTGATAAGTGGCTCACCCGGGTGCCACTCCTCAGGGCAGAGTGACAATCATACCAGCCAAATGTGCTGGCCCATTTCACTGAAGCAAAACCACCTGCGGGCACACGAGTCTGATGGGATTTCCAGCTGAGGGTATATGAGGGTGCTGGTCCCACACTGGGCAGGAGGAGCCACTGAGCATGGACATAGTCCAAGGGACCAACTTCAGCTGATCACAAGCACTCTGCACATTTTTTTTTTTTTTTTTTTTTTTTTTGCGGTACTGGGGATTGAACCCAGGGGCGTTCTGCCTCTGAGCTACACCTACACCTCCAGGCCTATTTTTTATTCTTTATTTTGAAACAGAGTCTCACTAAGTTGCAGAGAGCCTCACTAAGTAGCTGAGGCTGGCCTCGAACCCGGATCCTCCTGTCTCAGCCTCCCAAGTACTGAGATTACATGCCCGGCTCCACTTTGCATATTTTAGCTTCTAAGCTATCCCCATGGATCTACTGATCAGAGACCACCAGGGTGATCACAGGGAGAGAACAAACACTAGGGAGGCTGAAGGATGGGAGGAAGCACACCTCAAGGGGTGTGCTCCTGTTCTCAGAGCCCAGGCCAGACATGTACAGTGCCTGCATAGAGAAACAGCCCAGCATGAGATCGAGTGGCCAGAATAATGGAGTTTCAAGAATGGGCCAAGCCGGGCGTGGTGGCGCACGCTTGTAATCCCAGCATTCGGGAGACTGAGACCAGAGGATCCAGGTTCATGGCCAGCTTCAGCTACCTAGTGAGGCACTCCACAACCTAGTGAGACCTGGTTTCAAAATAAAGAATAAAAAATAGGGCTGGGGGTATAGCTTGGAGGTAGAATGTCCCTGAGTTCAATCCCCAGTACCGAAAAAAAAAAAAAAGAATGGGCCAAAAAAAAAAAAAAAAAGAATGGGGCAGAGTGTTCTGGGCATGGCAGCTCAACCTGTGATCCCAGCTGCTGGGGAGGCTGAGGCAGGAGGATCTAAGTTTGAGGCCAGTGTGGGTAACTTAGTGAGACTCTGTCTTCTCCAGATTTTAAAAAGGAGAGAGCACTGAGGATGTAGCGCAGTGGTAGTGCACTTGCCTGACAAGCACAAGACTCTGGGCTCCATCCTCAGCATCAAAAAGAAAAAGGAAAAAAAGAATGGGGCAGGGTGGTCATTTCCACTGGAAACTGAGTGGAAGGAGAAGGGGCTGGCTTGAGCCTGGAAGGGTAGGAGGAATGGGTTGTTGGCTTTTGAGTGAAACTTAACATTTCAAAAGTTACACAAAACAAAACGAGGCTCTCTGGGCAGTGTCATGGACACACACTGGCCTACCTTTGGGTTCCAGGCCGTTGGAATTAAGGTGCATCCTCTTCTGGCACTCTGTGCAGCTCATCAGGAAGCGTGTCACAGCCTCTCTCGGGAGGAAGGCATAGGTCTCTGCGATCTGGGGAGAAAGGAGTTTGCATGTTACATGGATCAGTAGGGGTAGCTCGGCCACTGGGCCATCAGTGTCTGTACTTTGGGGACAGGCATGTGGCTCTTGATAGGAAAGGCAGGGATTTGTGGAGCAAAGGGCAAGTGTCTTCCAATCTTAGCTGCAAAAGTGAGTCAGTACTTTCGCAGAAAAGTTCATTTTAACAGTTTCAATAAAGGAGGTTAAAAACAAAAAAAAGCAAAGCATTTAAATGTCATTTGGATTTTAACCTATGCTCTACTAAGTCATATTTCTTTCAGAACATTTTATTGCTGCCACTAAAAAGTAGGCTTCTCAACACTGCTCCTGGGTAGTAGGATGAGCAATTTCCCCCTCTTAGAGATGGATAAACTGAGACTCACTTATAAATTCTCTGGCTCTGGGCCAATGAGCCCAAGGTTCCACCAGCAATTTCCTGTGATAACTCACAGATCAAGCGCCTTTTAGGAGCTGGGCGTGGTGGTTCACACTTGTAATCCCAGCATTTGGGAGGCTGAGACTGGAGGATCCGTGTTTGAAGCCAGCCTCAGCTACCTAGTGAGGCACTCCGCAACTTAGTGAGACCCTGTTTCAAAATAAAGACTAAAAAATAGGGCTGGGGTATAGCTCAGAGGTAGAATGCCCCTGAGTTCAATCCGCAAAAAAAAAAAAAAAGCCTTTTTTAGGGAGCCATGATAGGACGGTGCTAGGGCATCTGATCTTTCAAACAGGATCAGCTCTCAGAGACCCTCATGTTCCCGATAACAAAGGCCTTCTGAGGAGAACTGACCCATCTGAGGTGGCACAGCTCTTTAGAGGCAGTGCTTCAGGTCACAGGGCCCCCCGGGAAGAGGAGAAGGGTGGGCCCTGTGACCTGAAGCACCGCCTCTCATGCCCTGGGAGAGGCCATGAGAAAGGCAGGGTGGGGGAGTGGGGAAGAGGTGACTGTGGGCTCAAAAATCCAGCCCTCTTTGTCCCGGGCCCTGATTTGGCTGCCTGTGGGATTCCCCCAAGCCACACGTTCCCAGAGTGGCGAATACTTAGTTGCAGGTTTTCACGTTTCTTAGAGCCTGGTCCTTCCACTCCTCTCCACTAAGGGGCAGCATCGCCCAAGTGTTCTCCTCACCGCAGCCCAGCCGGTGAAGTTGGCAGAGGGTGCAGGACTGCTCAGAGCAACTGTGCCAGCACGGTCTGCTCCTATGGGGACATGGGAATGCCCTGCTCCAGCTCTACGGTGGCTGGGGGTGGGGGTGGGGATGTGTGAGGCCAGGGCTTCTCCAGGCTGCAGCCCGTCCCTGGAGGACCAGCCCAGTCCGCCTGTAGAGTTCCAGGGGCCACCCCTCTGGCCGAAAACACGTTAATGTTGGTGACACAATTGTTATTTCTCAGCTGACTTGATGCTCTGTGAAGCAGGCAGGTTCCTTGGTGAGTTATGTCCCTTCCAAAGTCCCCGTCTGATTGTCTTCCTCTGGAGGTCAGCTACAAGGGCAAAGCCCGGTGTCTCTGGGAGAGTCACAGTCTGAGGTGCGGCCAGGCCTCCCATGGTGTTAGGACAAAGTGATGGTGCTCTTGTGCCGGGCTCATGGACATTTTTGCCCTCACCCTGGGACTGCTGCAAATGTCTGGGGAGGCACCTGGATCCTGTCACACCTTCTGGGTGGGAAGGGCTGATGGCTGTGGGAGCAAACTGGCAAGAGGGAAGTGGCATGCTAGGCACAGGTAGGGCTATGGCTGACTCCGGCCAGCAGGTGACCCCTGACACAGCAACCCAAGTTCAAGCCTCAGAAGGGTGGAGGGAGGACTGGGGGGTAGGTTACACTGTCAGCTGGGAAAAGGAGAGTGAGGCTCATATCAGAGGCACAGCTCTCTTGACTCCTTGGAAGCTTCTTGCTCACCTGCTGCCAGGCAGGGAGACAGTCTCTAAAGGGTTCAGGGAGGGCCTCCTGGCCTGGCTGCTCTGCTGAAGGCTGCATATAGGATGGCAGGGCCTTCTTACCACCTAGCCTGCTGAGGGCACAGGAGGGGTGGGAGTGGTGGCCACAGCTCTCCTGGCCTTTGCAGAGACCCCAGCAGAGGATCAGAAGAGATGAGAACTCCTTGGAGCTGTCTGAGGGTGGGGTAAGTCCTGCCCTGCACAGCTGAATTCTCTGTGGCCTCACTTCAAGCTCCCTGGGGAGTCAGTAAGGTGCAGAGACCAGCCCAGCTCTGTGCTGCTGCAGGGTCTCATATGGTATGGAGAAGGAATCCCCCACCCCAGGCCCAGCCGCCTGCAGGCATCTTTTGGTTCACCCTCCTGGCCTTCCCAGGGCCAGAAATGGGACCTCTGTTTCTGTTTGAGTGCATGGATGCCCTAGGTAGGCCACAGGACCACAAGATGAGCTGAAACCAGAAGGACAATCCTCGAGGGTGCTCTCACCAATAGGATGGTGGTTTTCAGATGGTTCCAGAGCTAGACCCTGTTCTAGAAATAGACTCCCATGCCGAAGTCCAGAGCATGCATGGAACAGATAAAAATGGAGGGGCTGCATTTTAGGTGGAAAAGCTCCAGGACCTCTATTCCCACCTAGCTGTCCTAGCTGCTATGGACTGCCAGCTGCTTTGCTCTTGGGGCCCCCTGCCTGGACAATTAGATACACATGTGAATTTGCCTTTTCCATTTTTTGTAGTAGTAAAAGCTGAGGCTTTGCTGGCAGGCAGAGAAGGAGCTATTTGCAGAGTCGCTGACTCGCAAGGTTCCATCTTCACTCTCCAACTCAAAGGCCAACAAAGACAGATGAGGCCAACTGGGGGGATTTGTACCACTTTACAAGATCTTACTTCTGCCCTGTAGGTGGATTAGCACATGGTGGGTCTGGAGCAGCTGCTGACCACATCTGGACCCAACTCCAAAATGTACTGGGGCAGCCAGATGGGGGCTCTGGAACCCGATCTGGCCTCCCAGCACTCTGGGGGAGCACGGATAAGAAAAAGGGCTCCCTCCAACCTAGATAGGTGCAGAGACCAGAAAAGCAGGAGAGCCCTCAGTTCTCCATGTGAGTTCAGGGTACTTTGTAGAATCACCTGGAAGCTCCCCCAGACTTGGCATTCGTAAGACCACCCTGGGATGCTCAGAACCTTGGGTCACCCTGCATCAGAGGCTAAGGCAGGGCTTTTAGCTCAAAATAGGAATCCCCTTGCACTATTTGATATAAATAGCCATCTACCCCTGGCTCAAATACCTCCAGACTTCAAGAGCTAACCTCCAGCCCTCTCTGATCCACTGTTGGACAGTGGTGGGTGCTAGAAAGTTATTTTTCTCACTGTGGAACTGGGCCTCTCTTAGTGCCATGAACAACTCTGCCCATCTCCCTACCAGTCCCCTGACCCCTATAGGCACCCCAGGCCTGGAAGAATCTGGAAAGCCCCCTGTGCCCTAGAGACTATGAGGCAGTCCCAGGGTTCAGCTTTGGCAAAACACATGAGGGCAGATCCAAAAACTGCTCGAGCAAAGGCTTGACATGAAGCCTGCGGAGCCGGGCCTCTCTGCAGCCACTAGCATGGGGTTTCCTGGGGGGTTCTTTTCATAGGCACAGGTGTGGGGGGGTCCTCATGTCTGCAGAGTGAGACTGGAGAGCTAGGCTCAGGTGGGGGAAATGGCAGCAGATGAAAAGAGGGGGACAAAAGCATCCAGGCACCACTCCTGCCCCCCAGAAAGGAAAAGGGTGGCATGAGAAGAGTGGCAGATGGGCAGAGGGGGAGGGGAGAGGCGGCACACTGCGAAGAGGGAGGTGCATGGTTCCTCAGCCTCACACCGCTGCGGGAAGGCCCTGGCTGGCGGCTCAGCCTTGGCCTAGCTGCTGAAATTCCAGCTCTGTGCACAGCTCAGCTGGCTGGATGCCAGTCATGTGCCAACTCCAGGCTGGGCAGCGGGAAGTGGGGCACGCGGCAGGCATATGGACCAGAAGCCAGGAAGTGCAGAGCAAAGGGCTGGATGTCTGCTCGGCCCAGGGGTGCAAGCATTGGCTGGACCAGCCCTGTCTTGCCCTCTCTGTGGCAGAAAGGCCACAGACCCTGGCCAAGGAGTGACCGTGACAGAGGCTTGGTGCTGGGCACTGAGGGGGCCAGCCTGAGCCCATCTGCCTAGGCGACAGCAAGTGGCCAGCTGACAAGCTGACCATGGGAGGCTGTAGAGAGGCTGGGTGTGTACTTGTCAGACGCTCTGGGGCTAGCTTCCTGGCTGTGATCTGAACACCAGCTGAATGACCTGAGGCAGACTGTGTGTCTCTATGCATGCATCAGTTTCCTTTTTTTTTTTTCCTGGTGGTACTGGGGATTGAGCCTGGGGCATTGCACCTCCAAGCTACACCCTCAGCACTATTTTATTTTTTACTTGGAAACAGGGTCTTGCTAAGTTGCTGAAGCTACCATTGAACCTGAGATCCTCCTCTCTCAGCCTCCATGTTCTGTGATTACAGGTGTGCCCCACCAGGCCCGGCTCAGTTTTCTCTTCTTAAAACAGAGGTGATGGCGGCACCTGCTCCACACATGCAGCCTTCTATGCATGAAGCTCAGTGAGCTGGGCAGGCAGTGCTGAGCGCAGAGCCTGGCACGGGCAGAGTGTCCAGCACAACAGTAAATGAATGCTGAGAAACCTCAGTACCCAGGGGCCCCAACAGCCCCATCCTGGGCAGCTCTCTCTTCCATCTATGGCCTCCGGTGGAAATGGCCTCAGACTCCCTTTCCCAAGTTGCTTCCTGCAGCACATGTTTCGGAGGGTGAGGAGACAGGACGACCACCTGCTGCTTCCCACAGCCTAGCTCCTTGCCTCTCAGGCCCCTGGCCCATTCACAGCAAAGGCCACCATCCCAGGACAAAGGCAACTAGATTGTTGAATTCTTTAAAAACAAGGCCATAAGGAGAAATCATAGACTTATATAGGCCACCTCTGCTACAGTCCAAGTCTGTCTATATATACCAAGAACACGAGGGGGTCTCACATCTGCCTTGGGCGGGAAGCCGAGCCACATGGGGCATATCATTAGGCTTCTGGAAAGAAAGTCTACATGAAGGGTATATGAGCACACTGGCTGACAGCCCCTCAGATGCTGTGTGACCTTGGACAGGTGGTGTAGATCTCTGGATATGTCCCCCCCCCCTCAATATTGAGGATTGAACCCAGGAGTGCTCTATCAGTGATCTACACCCCAGACCTAATCTTTTTTTTTTTTTTTTTTTTTTGCAGTACTGGTGATTGAATCCAGGGCCATTCTGAGCTACACCCCCAGCCCTATTTTTTATTCTTTATTTTGAAACAGGGTCTTACTAAATTGCAGAGGGCCTCACTAAGTATCTTGAGGCTAGCTACAAACCTGCGATCCTCCTATCTCAGCCTCCCAAGTACTCGGATTATAAGCATACGCCACCGTGCCCGTCTTCTAATTTTTATTTTGAAACTAAGTCGCTGAGGGTCTCACTAAGTTTCTGAGGCTGGTCTTAAACCTGTGATCCTCCCATCTCAGCCTCCCCAAGTATTGGGATTCCAGGCATGGGCCACTATATCTGGCTTCTGGACCTGTTTTCTCAACTGGAAACGAGACCCCTGGGCCTCAGTCCCAGGACGATTGTGAGGCTTGAAAGAGTGTAAAGTTCTTTGTTTCGTGGGCTTAGTGGTGGGCACTGGACCAGCAGCTCAGAGCTGGGCAGGAGTAACAGTGACAGACTCAGATGTGGGGTACACTGGGGGGCGAGGTGGGATCCAACAAGGCAGGGCAGGTTCTGGTTACCGCCAGGCCCCCTTCTATTCTGCCTCCCCCATTTGTGGCACTTCCCACCCTAGGAGCCCTTTCTGCTCCCTTCTGCCTACACAAAGCTTGGAAGGCCAGCCAACATGCCACCTCCTCCAGGAAGCTCTCGGGCTTAGCACTGGATGCTGGGTCTGGCAGAGCCTTTGCTGAATGCCCCAGGGACCCAGGTTCTTGCACTCTCAAGCTGGCCTTAGAGACATATCTGTTTTTGTGTGTCTTGCTTTGCCCTCAGCCTCCCCCTCCCCCAAATCTTATTGTGACCTCCTAGAGGGCAGGGAGCAGGTCTTTACTTCCCTGGGGAACTCCCGGTGCTGACTGCACTGCACAGGGCTCGGGGGAACTGGGTAAACACACAGGCAGGAGGCATCGGGACAGGCCTGGTGTGCGGCAAATGCCCAGCCACAGGAGCCTTGGCTCCTGCTGTTCTAATGAGCTGCCCCCAGAGCAGGTTGCAAGAGGCTGGAGAAACCAGGAAGAGGAGGGCTCCCTTCTGCCCTTCCTCCCTCTCAACCTGCTTCTCCTTTGTGCTCAGACCACAGAACCCGCCCCTCGCCCTGTGAGCCATCTCTGGCTGCCGTGCCCTTGCCCTGTGCCCCCCTGGGTCCCCAAAGGCCGTTTCATCACGCCTCAGCTGCCTGCCCCGCCCCTGTGCCCGACATGTGCGGAGCCCATGGCCTCCTGCCAAGGCCTGAGGCTGCCCAAGGAGGCAGAGAGACAGGAATCTCACCGCTCGGTAGGTTTTCTTCTGCCCGGCGTGCTTGGGGGCTTTGCCGGGCTCCGCTGAGCTCTCCACATGCATCGAGTAGATGATGTCAAAGAAATCTTCCACCACAGCAACCCGCTTCAGAGAGACACCCTCGGGCTCCGGCAGGCCATCTGCCCCCTGCGACAGAGTGGACAAGCCGCGTTAGTGTCAGGGAGGGCGGTGGGTGAGAGCCACCCCAGGCCGGGCCAGGGGTGGGGGCAGAGGCAGGGCTGCTCCCCCCCACACTGCCTCCCCCGGTGGCTCAGGGAGTGGGTGGCTGCTGCTACTAAATCTATGGGCAACAATGGGCAGAGAACCACGAAGACAAAAATACAAATTGAAAAACCAAGAGGCTCCATGTTCACAATTTCAGACAGATTGTGCCAGACTCGGGCGGGAGCTCTGGGATCACATGCTGTGCCAAGGCGTCCTGGAAGTCTCTGGGGACGGGGGAGTGCTAAGTAGATGCAGGGCCCCATCAGGAGCTTGCCAATTAGTGGTAACCTTTCACTGTGGTCTGGGCTGGGGTCCCAGGAGACAGGCTCCCATCACCTGGGTGGCTCCTGCCTCCGCCCTGGCCTTTCTGCAAAGCTTTCCACCACTGTCTGCCACCCGGTGCGCCTGCCCCAGCAGCTGAGCGGCAGCCATAGCGCCCAGGCCTTGCGTGTGGAGATGTACAGAACAATGGGAACCAGGCCATGTGGAGACGGCAGGGCAATGAGTGCGGCGGCGTGGCCCGCCTCTTATCAGGCTCGCATGAGTGCCATCAGCCCGGCAAGGTGTGCCAGGATCAAGATGGAGCCTGAACAGCAAGCAGCTGCTGGGCTGGCGCCTTCCCTCCTCCACCCGCAGAGGAGGGAGGCCCCAGGGGAGACTTGAGGGCATGAGGATGGGGCGCGGCCAGGGCTGGCAAACGTGAGTGCAATGCCTGATTCGCAGGGCACTGGATGCACAGACCCAGGGAGACCAGGCTCTCAGCCATCATCTCCACGAGGGGACACGGGGAGGCTTCAAAGAAGCTCAACAAGCAAGCAGTGTGGAAGGGATCTGAGAAAAGGAAGCAGGCCTTTCCCTAAAGGGCAGAAAGACACACCTCCAAGATAATTCTTCCCCAGAGGACCCCTACCTCGAGGATGTCGCTCTGTGAAGATGTGGGCTCTATCTGCTCACTCATGGCCATCTCTCCAGCACCTCCAGCTATGCCTGACACATGATAGTTGCTCAATAAATAACTACTGAATGAGTGATTGTTTTGTTTTGGTGCTAGAGGTTGAACCCAGGGGCATTCTACCTCCAAGCTGCACCTCCAGCCCTATTTTTTATTCTCTATTTTGTTTCTTTTTTTTTTTTTTTTGCGGTACTGGGGATTGAACTCAGGGGCATTCTACCTCCGAGATATACCCTCAGCCCTATTTTTTATTCTTTATTTTGAAACCAGGTCTCACTAAGTTGTGGAGTGCCTCACTAGGTAGCTGAGGTTGGCTGCGAACCCGGATCCTCCGGTCTCAGCCTCCTGAATGCTGGGATTACAAGTGTGTGCCACCACACCCGGCTATTCTCTATTTTGAATCAGGGTCTCACTAAATTGCAGAGGGCCTAAGTAGCTGATACTGGCCATGAACCTACAATCCTCCTATTTCAGCCTCCCAAGTACTGGAATTACAAGTGTGCACCACCACACCTGGCTTTGAATGATTTATAAGTGGCGCTGGACAGCGTAGTTTAGATGTATTCTGCCTCATCATTTAAGTGGCTGTGTGACCGGAGCAGTTATCTTGCTTCTCTGAGCCTCAGGTCCTTCATCTATAAAATGGGGATAAGGAAGTCCCTTCCCATACGCTTTTGTGGGGAACAAATGCGACCCGAACGCTAGCACTTAGCACCGAGCCTAGCACACAGGGCTGCTCCATAAATGTTGTTAAGAAGTGCTTTGCAGCCGGGCATGGTGGCGCACGCTTGTAATTCCAGTACTTGGGAGGCTGAGACAGGAGGATCACTGGTTCATGGCCAGCCAGCCTCAGCTACTTAGTGAGGCCCTCTACAACTTAGTGAGACCTTGTTTCAAAATAAAAAGAATAAAAGATATAGGGCTGGGGGTGTGGCTTGGAGGTAGAATGCCCCTGGGTTCAATTCTCAGTACCACAAAAAAAAAAAAAAAAGAAGTGCTTTGCAGCTTGCCACGTTTCCTCCGGGTACTACAAAGCTGACACTGCAACAACTCTAGTGGGTTGTTAAGGTCGGGGTCTGCCTGTGGGACAACAGCTAGGAAGTGGTAGACTTTGTAGTCCAAGTAGAATCCAGGCCCCACCGACATGGGACACAACACATTCTGGCCACAGACAGGCTTTGGCTTTACCCAGCACAACTTTCAACATGCTGTGGTGGTTGAGCAGGGCTGTCTCTTTGCCACTGGCCTGCTTGAGAACAGAGAGAAGATGGGGGAGAGAGGGCAGCTAAAATCTGGGGTGTGGGGTACTGAACCCTAAAACTAGGGGGCAGCATTCCTGTGTGGTGACCTTGGGCGGTGGTGACATCACTAGCCCCATACAGGTCTTTTTGCCAATGGCTTCCTTCCCAGTCAGGACCATTTCAATGGGACCTCTCAGACAGCCATATCTGTGCGCACATGTATGCATATGTGTGCAGGTGTGCATGCATGTCACATGTGTGCAAGAGAGCTGTCTGTTGGTAGGGCTTCTTTGCTCTGAGATTGTAGGCAAAGTCTTGAACTTCGCTGAACAACACTTAGTAAATGAACTGTATGATTTTGTGGCTTTTCAGTTTGAAACTCTCAGGAATTACTTTTGCCTCTTTCTTAGGGGTGTTCCATCTCCTCTGGAGTCCTAAGCCATCTGTAAGGGCTCATCAGTGACCAGGTTGTTCAGGAGCTGACTTGAAACTACCCAGTATTTTGGGGAACTTCAAAAACTGTTGTGACAGCCGGGCGTGGTGGCGCACACTTTAATTTTTTTTATTTTTTATTTTATTTTATTTTATTTTTTGCGGTACAGGGGATTGAACTCAGGGGCATTACACCTCCGAGCTATACTCCCAGCCCTATTTTTTATTCTTTATTTTGAAACCGAGTCTCACTAAGTTGTGGAGTGCCTCACTAGGTAGCTGAAGCTGGCTGCGAACCCGGATCCTCCGGTCTCAGCCTCCTGAATGCTGGGATTACAAGCGTGCGCCACCACGCCTGGCTCTTTAATTTTTTTTAAATGCTAATTTTTTTTTCTGGTACTAGGATTGAACCCAGAGGCATTCTACCTCCGAGCTACACCTCCAATCCTATATTTTTTATCCTTTTTTTTTTTTTTTTTTTTTTTTTTTTTTTTTTTTTTTTTTTTTTTTTTTTTTTTTTTTTTTGTAGTACTGGGGATTGAACCCAGGGGCATTCTACCTCCGAGCTTTACCCCCAGCCCTATTTTTTATTCTTTATTTTGAAACAGGGTCTCACTAAGTTGCAAGTTGTGGAGGGCCTCACTAAGTAGCTGAGGCTGGCGACATCCAAGTACTGGGATTATAAGCATGTGCCACCACGCTAGGCTTTTAAATGCTAATTTAAAAAAAAAAAGTATAAAGGGGTAGGTTCCACATTTTGATAATCCAAAGACATAACAAAAGGTTTAGCTCCTTAAAAGTGAATAGATCTCCCTGCTCCTAATATTGTTTTGGGCCAGAATACAGATATTTCTGAAAAAGGAAGGGGATATAATTTGATGGTAAGGAAGAAAACAATCCAGTGAAGAGTGTATTTTAGAGAGGAGAGATGGAAAGTGCCCTCTAACAGGCTTGGTAACCTGGGCATGTTGCTCTACTTTCTCACCTCTTGGAACTCAGTTTCCTTGCCTGTAACATAGGTCAAAAGAGTCCTATTTGGAGGTTTCAGGGATCAAGTAAGAATGTGTGTCAAGCATCTGGCATATGCCAGCTTGGTAAATGTCCATCTCTTCCCTTTGGATCCACCAAGTTTGAACATTTTGTCATTAGGAATCTGTTCTTTTCTTTTGTCTCTCTGACCCATTCAAGTTACAAAATGAGTTCCTTGGGGTAATACCCACCATCAGAAGAGATGCACAAGCCAGGCGTAGTGGCTCACGCTTGTAATCCCAGTACTTGAGAGGCTGAGACCGGAGGATCTGGGTTCCCGGCCAGCCTCAGCTACTTAGTGAGGCCCTCCGCAACTTAGTGAGACCCTGTTTCAAAATAAAGAATAAAAAATAGGGCTGGGGGTGTAGCTCAGAGGTAGAATGCCCCTGGGTTCAATCCCCAGTACAATAATATAATATGCTCAGGCTGTCCCACAAATTTGGAATAAACTTTCCTAAATTCAAAGTACAACTAACTGACCCAGATAAAAGAGTGAAACACACTGCCCAGAGCCAGCGTGTCTCTGTCCTGGACTCCAACCTCTATTCGTAGGCAGTCTTGGGCTAGCAGCAGCTTTGCACCTGGTCCAATGTGACCAGAAAATTATCCCAGAGCAACTCGTCAGGGTGGCAATTATTAGTAGCTCCTTCTTTAAAAACTGATTACTATTTCCCCTGATGTTCAAATTCGGGTCCTGTATTCTGCCAACTCTAGGGCAGAGATGTGCATAGGAAAGGAGAAGGCCTGTAATAACCATAATTCAAACTACACGAGGTCTGCCGTCGCACCTTGAACTGTCCTCTGGTGAGCTGTGGCCACCTGGACACCGGGTGTGCAATATCCTAAGGGAAGAGCACCAGGGTATCTGTGTGGCCTTCAAGGAGAACCCTGGGAAGATGATAACAAAGGGCTCTGACAGCAGTCACGTGCAGGGACATCTCTGCCATGCCCTGCATCCATAGAGGTAATAACCTTCATGCTCGCTGCTGCAGGAGAAGCCTGCCTCCCCTAGCTGAGGACGCAGACAATGCCACAAGGCAAGAGTGGCTAATTAAGGAGCAGAAAGCACCTTCCCCATAGCCTTGCAATGCCCCCGCCAACCCACTTCTGCCTTGTACCCAAATTAGCTTCATCTAATCCATTGCTCCAAGCAAGCTGCACCCTGGATTGACAAAGGAAGTTCATTTTATTTATGAGGCTGGATCAAGAGGGGACCTGGAGTCTCCTGACTACCTCAGCTACCCAGAAATGCTGGAACCCTGTAGCACCCCATGGGGAACGCCATGAAAAACACATGGTCACTTGTGCAGAATCGGCCTCTGGGGCCTTCCTCTGTGGGGAAGAACATTGCCATGGTAACACACTCCAGCCCTTCCAACCATCCAACTCCAAAACAACCAGCAAAACCTGGGCCAACAGATATAGACATGGCCAGAGTTTTAAAAATTTATGGAGCTACTAACTTTCTTAGACATTGCCAATTCCTTTAATACCAGCCCCTTTGGACCCTAAAGATGGAATTGCGAGTCATTGAAATCATCAAATGTCTACTTCAATATTCCATATATATATATATATATATATATATATATATTTGTGTGTGTGTGTGTGTGTGTGTGTGTGTGTGTGTGTGTGTGTGTGTAACTGTGGATTAAACCCAGGGGCATTCTACCTCTGAGCTACAACCCCAGTCCTATTTTTTATTCTTTTTTTTTGTGTGTGTAGTACTGGGGATGGAACCCAGGGGCATTCTACCTCCGAGCTACATCCCCAGCCCTATTTTTTATTCTTTATTTTGAAACAGGGTCTCACTAAGCTACAGAGTGCCTCACAAGGTAGCTAAGGCTGGCTGCAAACCCAGATCCTCCAGTCTCAGCCTCCCAAATGCTAGGATTACAAGCGTGCGCCACCACGCCTGGCTTATTTTTTATTCTTTATTTTGAAACAGGGTCTCAATAAGTTGCTGAGGGCCTCACTAAGTAGTGAGGCTGGCCGCAAACCTGCAATCCTCTTGTCTCGGCCTCCCAAGTACTGGGATTACAAGCATGTGCCACCATGCCCAGCTCTATTCCTGAATTTCAAAATATTTAGAACAGTGGTCCTAAAAGTGTGGGCCCTAGATAAGCAGCATCAGTAGCATCTGGGAACTTGTTAAAAATGCAAATTTTTAGGTTCTACCTCAAACCTACCAAATCTTATGCTCTGTTGTCTTCCTCTCCTATACTGGGGGTTGAACCCAGGGGTGCTCTACCACTGAGCTACATCTCTAGCCTTTATTTATTTATATATCTATTTACTTATTTATCTTTGTACTGGGGATTAAAAGTAGGAGTGTTCTACCTCTCAGCTATATCCCCAGCCCTTTTTTTTTTTGTGGTACTGGGGACGGAACCCAGGGGCATTCTACCTCTGAGCTACACTCCTAGTCCTATTTTTTATTCTTTATTTTTAAACAGGGTCTCACTAAGTTACGGAGGGCCTCACTAGGTAGCTGAGGCTGCCTGCAAACCCACGATCCTCCTATCTCAGCCTCCCAAGTACTGGGATTACAAGCGTGCACCACCATGCCCAGCTTCCCAGCCCTTTTTATTATTTTTATTTTGAAACAGGATCTCATCTCACTAAGTTGCTGAGGTTGGCCTGGAACCTTCAATCCTCCTGTCTCTGCCTCCCAAAGTATTGGGATTACATGCATATGCTACCACACCCTGCTCCTTATTTTTTATTTTATTTTAAGACAGTGTCTCGCTAAGTTGCCCAGGCTAGCCTCAAACTTGTGATCCTGCTTCAGCCTCTCAAGTAGCTGGGATTACAGGCAGGTGCCACTGTGCCCAGCTCTGGGTTTTTTTTTTTTTGTTTTTTTTTTTGCGGTACTGGGGATTGAACTCAGGGGCATTCTACCTCCGAGCTATACCCCCAGCCCTAGTTTTTATTTTTTTATTTTGAAACCGAGTCTCACTAAGTTGCGGAGGGCCTCACTAGGTAGCTGAGGCTGGCCGCGAACCCGGATCCTCCGGTCTCAGCCTCCCGAATGCTGGGATTACAAGCGTGCGCCACCACGCCCGGCTTCTGGGGGTTTTAATAGACCCCTCCCCAGATGATTTTGATGCAAGAGATTTTTTTTTTTAATTTTTATTTTTTTGTGGTACTGGGAATTGAACCCAGAGGCATTCTACCTCCGAGCTACATCCCCAGATAGATTTTATTTCTTATTTGGAAACAGGGTCTCACTAAGTTGCTGAGAGCCTCACTAAATTGCTGAGGCTGTCCTTGAAACTGCAATCCTCCAGTCGCAGCCTCCTAAGTACTAGGATTACAAGCATGTACCACCATGCCCTGCTGATGCAATAGATTTTGAGAACTGATTAGAATGTCCCTGAGATAGGGAGGTAACTTGTAGGAAAACTGGCACTGCCTCATTAAATATAGACATGCTCTGTGCTTCTAGGCCTAATATATTAAAATTTTCATCTCCAGTGAAGGTCAGTTTTCCTAATAGTAGGAACGAATTTTTTTTTTTTTTTTTTTTTTTTTTTTTTTTTTTTTACAGTACTGGGGATTAAACCCAGAGCCTATGCATGCTAGGCAAGTGTTCTACCACCAAGCTACATCCCCAGACTTTTTTGGAATGAAAGAATCTTATTGGACAACTTTAGTATAAATTCAAGACATCTACCCAGAGACTTAATGTGGATTATAGATAGAAAGGGCAAGAGCCCCCAGTATCCAGACATTGGATTGTTACATCCTCCCTGGCAATGTTAATTACTAGTTAAGAAGGTCATCCTTTGGCAGGTCTTTTTTGGCTTCCTCAGTTTCCTCAACTAGCTGAATGCTCAGTACAAGGAGACTGCTATGTCCAGGGCCACAGACCAATGAGAGGGGGATCAGCATGTCTTACTAGGGTATTAGACAGGCTCCTGCTGGGTGGCCTTATGAGCTGACATTGGGAGTCATCCCTCAGATAAGCTCCTGAATTGGACAGAATCTTGCCGGTCTCCCCACAGAAGCCAATTAAACGGACCCCTGCCCTTGATGGCAAGTGCAATCCAACTGCTAATGGACTACAGTTCTGTCACTCCCCTTGAAACTTCAAAATTACTTGCTGATAATAAGTTACATACTTATCAAGGTGGGATCACTGTTTTAGGCCACCAGGGTGCCGTTTAGTGCACCACCATCACTATTAGTGGGGCGAGTCTTCCAGCAACAAGGCTGTGGTTGAGAGGATTCTGCTAAATAGCGGGAACATTTCTCAACTGGGTTTCTCCTATGGTAGAGGAAGAAACCACAGAGAAAGTCCTTAGGATATGCCCTCTTGGTGCGTTTCAGAGCCAGCTCTCAACAAGCCATGAAAATCAATGGGATTAGAGAACAAAGTCAGTAGGCAGAGCCCACCCCAAAGAAAGCAAACCTTTGGCAACCACTCGTTTAGGAGCCAAGGACTTCAGGGGGTTGATTGCACAGGCAAATGAGAGGATGCCACTGCATCCCATCCAGGCCAGTCCGAAAGTGGCTGAGAGGCCAGGCAAAAGGGACTGTGCATATTATCAGCCTGCTCCTCCTCCAGACCCCAAAGCCTGCTTCAATAAATTCAGCAGGGACTGGGGAAGTTTGGGAAGAGGATTTTTGGAAGTTTGGGGGAGGTTCCTGCGAAGTCTTATCCCAACTCCAAATGGGGCTGAAAGCGGCCTAAGGGGGTGGGGGAGCTAGCCCCCTGCAAAGGGGGCCCAGAAGGAAAGGGAAAGAGGTGGAGAGGAAATTTTAAAAACCACACAAAATGAAGAGAATGAAGAGAAAAGCAGTAAAGAGCATCACTCAGATATCTAGAAAGTCTCTTCTCTAAATCCCCAAGAGAAGCTGGTCATGATTTGTAAAGGGCAACAGATGATCGAGAAAGGTATTGCTTACATGAGACAATGACAGTATTTTGATTTATCTTGGTTGTAAATACTACCTACTGTGTGGACTGGAACCCCCCAAACCTCCCAAAACAATCCTCCAAAATGAGGATTCACATTGGAATTTTATGACCCACAGTTCCAGTGAGCTCTGTAGGCCTGGAAGGGACAGAGGGAAGCGACTCCCCCCCCCATAAATAAGTAAATACATAAACAAGGCACTGAGGACTCAATGTAGCACCTGCGTCTTCTCCACCCTTGTGCTCAATCTCCAACTGTTAGTGTGGAGCTGCTGCCACCACTGAGATGCACCTGCCATCTGGAACAGCCTCACATATTCCAAGACCTCCTTTCTGCTCCGCTGAACCTCCATCTTCTTTCAAATCACGCCAGGGATTTGAAACGTGCACCCCAGGCCAAAGAGAAGGTGCCTGAGCTCAGGCCCCAACAACAGCACTACCTTTGAGGAATACCATAGCCTTCAAGCAGCTCCAAATAGTTTTCTTTTTTCTTTTCTGTCTCTGTTTTGTTAACTCTGGGATGTCTGGCAAGGCGTGGGAGGAAGGAGTGGGAAGAGAAAGGGGTAGAGTGGGCAAAGTGTAAAGTGTCCCCCTGTGGGAGGGAGAAGGGTTGGGGAAATATAATCCTGATAACAATGACCCAGGATAGATGGAGGGAGGCAGGTACCTTAAGCCTCTTAATGTCAGACCTGACAGAGTCAAGGTCTGGCTACAGGATTCTGGCCTGGAGTGCCACCTTCTTTAGAAGGTGCTCTAAAGAAGTTACAGGCCTTAGAGCAATCCAGACCTGACCTCAAGCAAGGAGGGTCTTGCCTGGGCCTGAGTTTCCGCCTGTGTGGGATGACACCATATGCACAACGAGCTTCTCTACCTCACAAATGGCTGTGGGATTCCCAAATGATGTACAAATACGTCCACCCTCGGCGAGACACCCATAAATGACCACTGCCATCGCCACTGCGGAGCGGTGCAGTCCACTGCGGGACTCTGGGGCGGCCTCCCCCAGGCACCGCGGCCTAGCCCAGGGGATGGGATGGCTGAAGAGGGGTTCTAGGTGGAAGGGGGCGGTCCCGAGCCAGACAGGCCCAGCGGGCGGGCGGGTCCCTCGGGAGGCAGGACGGGCGGCCAGGGTGGGCTAACGAGTGCGGGCCCCAGGTGCGGGGCGCACCCCAGGCTGCGGCGGGGCGGGGGGCGACTAAAAGGAAGGGGCGGAGCGCGGCCCGCGCTAATGACTGTTGACAGCGCGCGCTGGGGCCGGCCGGGCCGCGCGCGCCGCTGACAGCTGCTCGGGCGGGGCGGGGCGGGCGGGGCGGGGCGGGGCGGGGCC
>PVLC010003930.1:14465-66724 GCA_004027655.1 Graphiurus murinus | reverse complement strand
CAGTAATTAGATACCAGCTGTCAGTGCAGGGGGGACGGCTCTGCGGCTGCAGCCCGGCTTGGAGGGGGGGGACACACAAAGGGGGTGGGGGGCGCAGGGAGGAGGGCGTTAAAGACACAGGGACGCTTTGCGGCGGAGGGCCGCGGCGGCGCGCCTCCCCTGTTTTCGACCTCCCGGCGCGCACCCGTTCACCTGGAGACCCCGCCTACCCCGCGCGCGCCTGTCCGCCCTCGCGTTCCCCCTCCGGCTCCGCCTCCCCACTCCCGGCGCACCTGCCCTGCTCCGCCCCACCCCCGACGCTGCCCACCTGTCCTTTGTGCAGGGCGGTACCATTCGATCTTGCCAGCTCTCCTTCAGAGAGCGCCCGCTATGTGTCAGGCATTGTGCCAAACCTGATCTCGAGTAATCCTTACAGACCCTCTGCGGTAGGCGCCTCTGCTGCTCCCAGCCCGAGGCGCAGCGGGGTGTGGTCATTTGCCCAGGGTCATGCCTTGAACCCCCATCCCGATGCCATTTAACCACCGAGCTATAGCGCCTCCCCATTGCGTCCACATCCGCTATAGCTCTGGGGGCCTCCCAACCGCTCCGGGCGATCCCACGGATGGCTGGTGGCGGTGCACCTACTGTGTGCCAAGCGTTCACCATTTCATTTTACCAACAGCCTTGGGAGGTTTATTACCCTCGTCTTACAGGTGAGGAAATGGAAGCTCACGGAAAGCTGATGCGACTTGCCCACCCTCAGGAGGTACAGGGGCCAGAGCTGGGACTCAGACCTCGGCAGTCAGGTCTGGAGATGCATACTCCCAGCTATTGGACAGATAACCCCACCCCTGGATTCATGGCGGTTGAAAGCCAGCCCGGTTCTTTTCCTCCTTTTTACTGTTCAGCCCAACCCCACCCTGTCCTTAGGACCTGCCTTTCCTAGTCATACCTAAGAGGCTTCTAGACCTAAAGCCATGGCTGGGTCTCTAAATTCTGTCCAGCCTTCCTGAAACCCTTGTTCTCAGCGAAGGCAGACGCTTGTAAGTCATTCTCTCTGCCACCCTCTCCATTTCCCAGATAGGAAAACCAAGACCACCAAGGCAAGAAACTGGCCCATGGGGAGACAGCCTGGTGGAGCCCTGTGGGGAGAGTTCAGGCGCAGTTGTGCACCATGCCCCCCCCCCAACACAATCAAGGAGTGCCACCCAGGAGGGCAGGAAGTGCAGAGAAGCAGAGCAGGCTCTGTGTCCCAAGTGGCGGCGGGTGTCTGGGGCAGGAGGCTATCTGATCCCTTCCCCACTGCCCTGGCCATGACCTCCTTCCTCCCTCCCTGTATTTCTCCCTCCCTCCCTCTCTCTCCTCCCTCGTGGCAGGGGTAGCCAGCACCCTGGGCTGCAGCTGAGAATCCAGCTTTCTCCAACCCAGCCGAATTCCAGAGAGGAGGGATGGGGAGGTGGGGCCCAGGGCTTTAGGGACAAGGGCCCCCTGGGGCTGCCCCACCCTGCACAGGCCAAGGCTGGGCTGCCTCACCGTTTCCTGCCTCCACTCTCCCCATCTCTCAGTGGCAGAGCAGCCTAAATTTGGCTAGAAGAGGGAATGGGGGAGGTGGCTGCAGGCGGGTGCTGTCAGAGGCCAGGGCGTAGCTCCTGTCTAGCCGGCTGGCAATTTTGCTGTCTGGAGGAGGGCAGGGGGGCTCGGCAGGCAGCTCTCTCCCGGAAAGGGAGATGTTCCTACCTTCTGACATACACTGAGTAATGTGCAAACTACATGCAAACCAAGCTTCAAATCAACATCTCAGAGAACAGCTTGGTGCTGCTTTTGGAATGAGCAGAACCAGGGACCCACTCCCCAGGGGTTCCCATGGGGATTGTGGGGGTGCAAGGTATCCAGGACTGATCCTTGGGAGATTCAGTTTCTCACCAACTATGGGACCCCATTCCAAGGGCAAGGCCATGGCTTTTTCTGCCTGCTCTGGTAGTGCTGGGCACACCCTATGGGGTGGTTAAGCCCTTGAATTCTGCAGCCACCCTGCCCAGGTTTGACCCTGCTCTCTGCTGGCTGACTGGATAAATTCCTCAACAGAGCACCCAGGCAAACAGCTAGTGGAACTGGGCTTCCCTTTTAGGACAGCAGCTTCTCTTCCCTAGAAGTTGGGCACAGGGATGTGACCTGAAAGAACCAGGGCTTTGGAATCAGACCTAGATTCCAGGCCTGGCGCAGCCAGTGAGGTTCTCTGGGTTGCACTCTGGGTTGCCTACGTCTGGGAAATGGGTTCAAGACCTCAAGGTCAGCTGTGATATCCACATAATGGCCTTGCACACAGCAGGCACATCAGAGGACTTCCCCCAACGAGGTCTCAGCGCTCTGCATTCCTCGACTACTATCTCTGTCCTGTTCTCACCGCTCCCCTTCTTTTTGCTCCTCTGCCCTAGATTTTTCTCCTGTCAGTCATGAATTTCTTGAAGTCTCTCCTCCCTTTCTCTCCGCTTGTCTTGGTGACCTTGGATAAGTCACTGCCTCTTAGAGTCTCCGTCTACACATTTGTTAACTGGGGAACGGAAAGGTGGATATTAAGCTGTTTGGGCCCAAAGGCACCTGATGGGTGGGGCAGCTTTTCTTTACAACCCCCACCCACTACGTCAAATAACCAGGAGAGGTGGGCTGTGCCCTCAACTCTATCGGGTATAGCGTGTTGGGGCCCCGCTCCTCTGTTTAACCCTAGATAACTGCTCTCCTGCCCCTCAGCCAGGGCTGATATGAGCTGAATCCAACTTCCTGCCACCCAAAAGCCACTTCCTGTCAAACTTGAGCTGATACCAGAAGAACTTGTTTTCTGTGCACAGAGCAATCCCTGATGGGGCAGCCACAGGCCTGCCTCTGCTGTGAGCATTTTTTCATCGGTCAGCCAGCCTGGTGGGGCTAGGCAGGGAAGGATGGGGACTCTGCCTTCCTTACCTCTGTACCTGCCAGTCCTGCCCTAAGGTAGTCTCTGGGCCTGCCAGCCATCCCAGGAAGCGTGTCAGGTGTCCCCCTGGGCTCTGACAGACGTGGGTAGGCTGTGACACAGAGTCTGAGACAGCCATACACAGTCAGTCTGACAGAGCCCCTGCAGCCACCAGGTGTGTGGCAAAGAACTCGGAGACATTGTGTGTGACTGTCACACACAGTTACAATCACAGAGCCACATGGCCTCACCTAGGACAGTCTCACACACTGTTGTTACAAGCAGTCAGACTTGCACTGTTACACACCATCTCAGAGTCACTCTTCTCTGACACACAAGCCTGCAAGCGGGAATCTTCCGCCCAGCTCCCCACGCCTGCCCAGCACCTTCTTCCAGATGTACAAACACTCCTCTGGGTGTGTCCTGCGCCTGGCTTTGGGCTAACCCATAATAAGAACTTTTGAAATAGTAATAAATAATGAGCTGACCCAGTCGGTTTCCTCAGTTCCCTCATCTACAAAATGGGATGAATTGGAGAGCTGGTGCCTGTAGAGGCCCTGACCGTGTCTGGCCTGAGGGGAGAGCTTTCTTGGTGAAGCTGTCCGAGCCAGGAGCCCAGCTCCACACCCAGCATCTGAGCATGTCATTCCCTGAGCCTCTGCCCAAGCCCCCAGCAGCTGGAATCATTGCCCCCATTTCACAGATAAGGTTACTGAGGCTCAGAGAAGAGCCCCAGAGTCTACAGGGTGCCGCTGTCATTTTGCTGCTCTGGCCTGCCTTGCTCCCCCCACGTGCACACACAGTCCTCTCTGCCTAGAATGCCTTTCCTGCTTGATTTTCACCACGTCCAGCCTCCTTACATGGCTCCTCCCAAAGCCTGCGGCAGCCCCTGGGCACTTCCCTTGAGCCTACCGTTCACCAAACAGTGGATTCTCCACAGGACTTGAAGTGCCAAGAGTAAGGACCATTTTGTCCTGTTTTCTGCCATGTTCTGCTCTTTGGCATGCAATAGGTGCTTGATAATTAGTTCAGAATTAAAAGAATAAACAAAGCAACCTCACAGCTACTGAAAATAGAGCCCAGAATCCAACCCAGGACACTTGAAGGCTGGAGCTCATTTCTAGGCTATCATGCTTCTCATACCACCAGCAGGCCCTTTATGATGTGTGAATGAAGCGGGCGCAGTGCCACCCCCTGTAATCAAGTACTTGGGAGGCTGAGATAGGAGATTGCAGGTTCGAGGATAGCCTCAGCAACTCAGCAAGACCCTGTTTCTTTTCTTTCTTTTTTTTTGGGGGGTGGGGTGGGGAAATGTTGGAGATTAAACCCAGGGGCATTCTACCTCCAAGCTACACCCCAGCCCTATTTTATTTTATATTTTGAAACATGGTCTCATTAAATTGTGGAGGGCCTCACTAAGTTGGTGAGGCTGACTGCAAACCTGCAATCCTCCTGTCTCAACCTTTCAAGTACTGGGATTACAAGCGTGTGCCACCATGTCTGGCTGCAAGACCCTGTTTCAAAATAAAAAAGGCTGGGGGTGTGGCTCAAAGGTAGAAAGTCCCTGTGTTCAATCCCTAGTACCAATAATAATAATAATATGGGAAGGAAGAAAGGAAGGGAAGAAGGGAGGAAGGGAGGAAGGGAGGAAGGAAGGAAGGAAGGAAGGAAGGAAACCAAGATATTCAGGATCCCAGGTAGAAAGTCCCTGGGTTCAATCCCTAGTACCAATGATAACAATATGGGAAGGAAAAAAGGAAGGAAGGAAGGAAGGAAGGAAGGAAGGAAGGAAGGAAGGAAGGAAGGAAGGAAACCAAGATGTCAGGATCCCACTCCAGTGATTCCCAGGGTTAGCCTCCTTCATTTCCTGGCAGCATGGAGGAGTCAAGCTCCAGGCACCTTGGATGGTGGCGAGGCTGCTGGGCTGCTGTCAGGAGTTGGTCTAGCCAGAGTCGCCAGCAGGGGAGACCAGCTGGCGGGGCAGGGTCCATTGGCCCAGGCCTGGAATCTGAGACGCCCTCAGAGGCCCAGCTTCTCTTTGGGCCCCCACAAACTGGCCTTTGTTCCCCAGGCCAGCCAAGACCCAGCAGCCTGGGCTTTCTCTGCGCCCGCGGCACCCGCGCCGAGCTGGCGGGATAAGTGGGCCAGGCTCCCCTCTGTCCATGCCCAGGACGTCGCTTCAGGACTAAATGGAGATGTAATTTTCTATACAAATCCATGACAATTTAGATGGAGTGATTGTAATTGGCTTTTCAATGGGGGTTTTGTCCAGCGCTGGTGGCTAGAACTGGGTGGCCCGTTTGAGGCAGGCTCCATTTAAATGACAATAAAGCAATGATATTGAGGACGTGTACAGTGCCCAGTGCTCCTCCTTGGCCTTCAAGGAGCCTCATGTTTATGGAACTGGTCCTTCCCTGGGGCTGTCTGGACAGCAGGGTGGTGGGGGGGTCACTGAGCCTGGAAAAGGGGGACGCATCTTTGTATTTCCAGGCACAGGGCTTCAGGACAGTGGGGGCAGGGTCCCAGGCCCACCGGCTTCCCAGCTCCCTGGTTCATTACACACTCACTAACCAGTGCCCCTGAGGGCGGCCTGCCAGTCCAGGTGTGGCAGTGCTGAGACCAGAAAGCTCTCAGCAGATCAGAGGGAGGAGGCCACAGCTCCCGCAGAGTGGTGGACCAGAGTGTGACCTGGTGCCAGACAGCGCGGGCCCAAATCCTACTCCACTTCTGACCAGCTTCCCAAGCTTCAGCAAGTTACTTAACCTCTCAGGCCTCAGTTTCCCCAGTCCTAAAACAGTTACAGTAGAAATTATTCTGAGGATGAAACACTTCAGTAGGGCTCAGCCCAGTACCTGGCATGTGGAAGGAGCTATATATAGTTATTGCTGTTATTCATTAAAGGCTCCCGCTCTGGAGGCAGCCTGGCTGGGTGACCTTGGGCACATGACTTAACTTCTTTAAACCTCCACTGGCTTCTCTTTAAAATGGGGCGTTTAGAAGAACCGACCCCACAGGGTTGTAGGGACTTAAGGACAGGGTGGACCCCAAAAGTGCGAGCTCTCGTTCCTGTGGCATCCCTGGCCTTGAGCAGCTCACCAAGCACCAAAAACGATAACATGCACCTGGGGGACAGAAAGAGAAGAGAACAAAGCTCACAGGAGGGGCACCATGGGAAGGAGTACCCAGAGGAGCCTGGGGAGGTGTGGGCTGTGTGAAGGAAGGCTTCACAGAGGAAGTGACGTTTGGGCCAGGCCTTGAAGTATGAAAGGCACCTTGCCAATGGAAAGGGCACCATGGCACTGAGTTAACAGGCAGACCCCGGTACCTACCTCCTGACCTGTGTGTGAAGGGCACAGTGGCCAGGGAAGCTCTACGGGAGGGGAGGTGTTGAAATCTCCCCAAAGACAGCCTGATTTACTCAGCCCACAGTGGGAAGGTGGCCAGCATCTGAGGCAGTGTTGAGTGGGACAGTGGGGAAGCTGCGTCACATGTGGCTGGAGGGACAGGATCCCTCTGGATACCCATGGGAAATAGGCTATGTGGAAAAGTAAATAGGAGAGAAAGCAGGGAAGCCTTGGGGACACAGATGGATCACTGGAAGGAAGGAAATGTAGGATCCAAGAAATAGCAGGCTCTTGGTAACCGTCAAGTGGATGATGGGAAGGCTGAGGAGCAGCGGGCAGAGGTGGGTGTGGGTGCCAAGGAATGCAGGCCTTTGAGGCACGGCAAGGGCTGTGTGTGGTCGGTGTGTATGAGAGTTGGTGAAAGGGACACTCCATGCCTGCCTATGCCATCTCAGGCCCCTGGGCTTTTTCCTGATGGCAGAGGGGCACCAACGATGCCTTTTCTCCAGGCAGGGAAAGACCACGCTAAGACCTGTGCTTTTGAAAGATCATTTTGGCTGCAGGGCGGAGGAGTGGGAGGTGGCAGGTGGAGGATGCAGGGAAGAAGGGTGGTGGGGGTCGGAGGTCGCCACAGGCATTCAGGTCATCGCCCAACTCCAAGAGCAACAAAGTGCTTTCCCACAGAGATCTAAAACCTCAGGTCACATAGCCTGCAGAGATGGGATCCCCCTCCAGGGCAAACCCCAAATTCAGTGTTCATTTCCTTTTGGCCTCATCTGCCTTATTCATTAATAAAATCTATCACGAATAGTTTTTCATTATAACTCAGCCACAAAATGTGTTGTATGACACCAGAGAGCAGATACTATTATTATTCCCATTCCACAGATGAGGAAGCCAAGGCTCGGAGAGGCTGTCCCCTGCCTGAGGGCACAGAGCTGAGAATTAAGAGCTAGGACCAAATCCAGGGAGTCTGACTTCTAAGCCACACAACCAGCAGTCCTAACCACAAGGCCACAGGCCAAATGGGACTTGTTGACAGGTTTTGGGGGATCTGCAGGGGGTGATTACAACTTTAAATTTATGGCTAATGTTTAAAAGTTGGGAAATTTGCCAGTCGTGTTGGTGCATGCTTGTAATCCCAGTAGTTGGGAGGCTGAGGCAGGAGGATTGCTGGTTTGAGACTATCCTCAGCAACTTAGGCCCTCTGCAACTTAGTGAGACCCTGATTCAAAATAAAATAATAAAATAGGGCTGGTGGTGTAGGTCGGTAGTAAAATGCCCCTGTGTTCCATCTCCAGTACCACAACACACACAAAAAAAAAAAGTTGGTACAAAGAAAAGCTGAACTTTGAGCTGGGTGTGGTGGCACATACTTGTAATCCCAGCATTTGGGAGGCTGAGACTGGAGGATCTGAGTTCAAGGCCAGCCTCAGCTGCTTAGCGAGGCCCTCCGAAACTTAGTGAGACCCTGTTTCAAAATAAAGGATAAAAAATAGGACTGAGGCTGTAGCTCGGCGGTAGAATGCCCCCAAGTTCCATCCCCAGTACCAAAAAAAGAAAAGCTGAACTTGGACAACTGTTGGCATCCTCTGACTTGGCCATCTCACGGCCCTCCACACAAGAGCGGCACCAAGTTCACACCACCAACCAGGGCGTCTCCTCTGCCTCCAGATAACCAACTGGACATCTCTGAAAGCAAGTGCAGGTCGGGGACCCTCTGGAGGGCAGAGAAACACACCCATCCACTCACCAACAAGCATTCGGATCTCTGTCCCCACCACGGCCCCAGACCCACCAGCAAACCTCCTCCATCAGGTCAGGCCGGTGCCCTGTAGGCCTCTGTCCAGCAGCAAGTCCCATGGGCTACATCTTCACATGTCTCAGCAGCCTGCACTTGCCCTGTGCTCACCTCCTGCCCCTGTCTGAGAGGCTTGCTCTGGCCATGCCGTGTCCTGGCCTGGCTCCCACCTTCGCTCTATTTTTTTGTCTATGAGGAAAGTGGCACAGAGCAGGTTATTTTGCTTCTCATTATCCTTTTGTCCAGATTTTGAAGCTGGCAAGAGCCTGATTCACAAGATTTCACAATTAAAATTCTAATTCCCTTCTTGCCCGGGCAGGACGAAGGTGGACACAGGAGGAGAATGTGGGTATCTGAGACCAGGACAGTAACCCCTTGGGGGCAGGTCAGGCGCTCCCTGGGAGAGATCCCCAATACCTGCCAGAGCCTGGTACAAAGCAAGTGCTCAGCAAACATTTGTGAAAAGTCTAAATGATGAGTGAACCCTCCCTGTCCTCCTAAAGGACCTGAGAAGTCACTCACTTTCAGAGGACTTTGACTTTCCCATCTGAGAAGCAGGTAGAGCGATCTAACGCCATCACCTTCCTTTTCTCTAACAACTGACATTTATTGAGCCCTTACCAGGTGCCAGGTTCTGGTCTAAGCCCTTCACATACCCATCCACTCTTCACTATGACCCCAGGAAGTAGGAACAACTCCTTTTTATGGTTAAGGAAACTGTAGCCTAGCGAGGTTAAGTGGAAGAAATGGCCAAGGTCACAAAGGTCATAAGTAGCAGAGGAAGTGATCAACCCAGACAACCTGGCTCCAGAGCCCCCCCCCTTTTTTTTTCCTTCTGGGGGTTGAACATGGGCATTCCTCCAGTGAGCTACAATTCCTAGTTCTTTTCAATCTTTATTCTGAGACAGGGTCTTGCTAAGTTGCCCAGGCTGGCTTCGACCCTGAGATCCTCTTGCCTCAGCCTCCCCAGTCTCTGCAATTACAGGTGTGCTCCACTGCACCTGGCTTAGGACCCTCATTCTTAAATATTGTCCCTTAAGAAAAAATGAGGTTTGAGGAGATCTACCCCAAGGTGGCAGCCCAAGTTGCAGATAGGGATCTACTGAACAGGGCTGCCAGAGACAGTCCTTTCTTGCTTGGCTCCTTGCTGCCCGTCAGATAATACCTAACACCCATGCCCGGAAGCAGCTCTGGCTGGTTTTCTCTTGGAGGCCCCAGCATAAACCTGACATTCCAGCCTCCCTGACTGCACCGCCTCCCCAGGAGCCTGGGGCAGTCCTATGCCTGGACACAAGCTGTTCTTCTGCCTAGAACACCTCACCTGGCTCCGAAGCCATCCCTCCAAGTTTCATTCAGTCACCCTTCCTCTCCCCAGAAGCCTTCCTTGATCCCTGGCCATATTTCGACCCTTTGATTTCCTATAGTGCTTTGCCAACAGGGATAATAATAGCTAATGCATATGCATTTTTTAAAAATGTAATGCCAGGTGAGCATGGTGGCACATGCTTGTAATCCCAGTACTTGGGAGGCTGAGACTAGAGGAGTGCAGATTTGTGGACAGCTTTAACAAGTAGTTTGACTCCTCAACCTAGTGAGACCCTGTTTCCAAATAAGAAATAAAATTGGGCTGGGGGTGAATGCCTCTGGGTTCAATACCCAGTAACACACACATACACACAAAAAGTAATGCCTATTAAGCACTCTTTATTTTTATTTTTTATATTAGGCACTCTTGATTTGCCAGTAGGTACTATTAATGATACCATTTTACAGGTGAGGAAACCCAGGCACTAAGGAGGGAAGTGAGTTGCCCAAAGATATATAACATGAGGTTAAGATTGAGCCTGTGTTTGCCTGACTAAAAGTCTAGCTCAATGGCTCAATGGTAAAGCACTTGCCTAGCATGCATGAGGCCTGGGTTTCATCCCCAGCATTTTATACACACACACACACACACACACACACACTACTACTACTACTACTACTAATAATAATAATAGTGGTAGTAGTAGTAATAAGCTAGTCTTGGCTTCCCAGGTCCAAAGGCAGACCACGCCCCTAACTGTCTATGGGTCTCTGCTGCCTTCCCCAAAGATGTAACCTGTAGGCAGAGGTCTTTCACCCAGCTCCTAGTGCAGTAGCAGGCATACAGTAGGTGCTCATTCAAGATTCCCTAGTGACTGCTGCCTTACCTTCTGCACTTGTGTAAGTGTGATCTTAGAGAGAAACTCTCCAGACACCATCTGCTTCATTTGCATTTTTCTGGTAGTTATTTCAGAAGTGGCTGAAGCACTCTGAAGCCCCTGTGCAGGGGCTGCACAGGGCTGTGGGGAGGGAACAGGGTCAGGAGTTGGACAGGCCATGTGACCTGGGATCCCTGAAAAGTGGAGATTTTATTTCTGACCCTCAGAGTCATCGTGCGGCGATGCACAGAGCCGGTATGTTGAGCACTCAATATATGGCAACCAGGGTTATTAATGAATGGCTCACTAGATACTGTTGCTGGGAGTGAAAATTGGTATCCTGCAAATGGAAGGCAATCTGGCATCATCTCCAAAGGCATATGCCCTCAGACCCAGCAATTCTACTCCTTTGGTCTGACCTGGTTCCAGAACTCTGGCCTGGTCTTGGAGCATGAGCTATGTCATCTGCCAATGCAAATGTCCTCAGCCCCAGGGTCCCTTCCACTCACTCACTTGAACGCCATTTAAATGGCATCTACGTTTGTTTGTTTGTTTGTTTGTGGTACTGGGGAATGAACACAGGGGCATTCTACCTCCAAGCTACACCCCTAGTCCTATTTTTTTTTTTTTTTTTTGCGGTACTGGGGATTGAACTCAGGGGTGTTCTACCTCCAAGCTATACCCCCAGTCCTATTTTTTATTCTTTATTTTTAAACCGGGTCTCACTAAGTTGTGGAGTGCCTCACTAGGTAGCTGAGGCTGGCTGCGAACCCGGACCCTCAGGTCTCAGCCTCCCGAATGCTGGGATTACAAGCGTGCGCCACCACGCCCGGCTCCCAGTCCTATTTTTTATTCTTTACTTTGAAACAGGGTCTCACTAAGTTGTGGAGGGCCTCACTAGGTAACTGAGGCTGGCCACGAACCCAGATCCTCTGGTCTCAGCCTCCCGAGTACTGGGATTACAGCGTGCACCACCATGCCTGGCTGGCATCTACGTTTAAGGATGTTCACTGAAGTCTTCTTGTGAGAGCAAAATATTGGAAACAACCTGGGTGTCCATCAACAGAGGACTGGGTAAATAAACTCTAGTACACTCATAAAACTGAATACTATACAGCTGTAAAAAACAAAAAAAAAGTCCTTTTATGTTCTAATATACTCATACTTATGCAATAACAGCACACAGATTTACTGTTTAGTAGAAAAATAACCTGAAGAATGTAAGAGCTAAAACCATAAAACTATTAGAAGAAAACACAGGGATAAATCTTTGTGACATTAGATTGGGCAATGATTTCATAGATATGAAATCAAAAGTATAAGCAACAAAAGAAAAATTAGATAAGTTGGACCTCATTGGAATTAAAAACTTTTGTGCTTCAATGGATGCCACAAAAAATAAAAAGACAATTTGCAAAGTGGAAGAAATCATATGTCAGATGGGGGACTTGTGTCTAGAATATATAAAGGACTCTTAGAATTTAATAATAAAATTACAGCATAATTTTTTGAATGGGCAAGAGACCTCAATAGACATTTCGCTAAATAAGATATACAAATGGCATTAGCAACCAGGGATATGCACACCAAAACCACAATAACATAAAACAAAACCATTTCATAGCCTCTAGGATGGTTCTAATCAGAAAGTCAGAGAATAACAAATGTTGGCAAGGATGTAGAGAAATTGCGACCCTAGTGGGGCTGCATGGCTGGTGAGAATGTAAAATGTGTAGTGCTTTGGAAAACAGGCAGCTCCTCAAAAGGTTAAACATGGTTACCATAGGACCCAGCAATTCCATTCCTAGGTGGAAGAGGACTGAAGACATACATGCACACAAAAATGCGCACAAGACTGTTCATAGCAGCATTACTCATAATAGCCAAAATGTGTAAACAACTCAACTATCGTACCATCAACTGTTAAATAGATAAGTAAAAGGTGATATGTTTGTTCAAAGGAATATTATTTGGCAATAAAAAAGGAATGAAGCACTGATGTGTGCTACAACATAGAAGAATACTGAAAACATGATAGGCGAAATGATCCATTACTAAAAAAACACACATTGTATGATTCTATTCTGTAGTAAATGTCCAGAAAAGGCAACTCTCTAGAGACAGAAAGCAGATTAGTGGCTGGCCGAAGCTGGAGGAGAGGCGTGGGGGAAACCAGAGTGCCTGCTTATGAGTATTGGGGTTCTTTCTGAAGTGATGGAAATGCTCTAAAATTGATCGTGGTAATGGTTACACAACTCTGAATATAAAACTCACTGAATTTTATTTTATTTTTTGAAGTGTTGGGGATTGAACCCAGGGGCATTCTACCTCTGAGCTATACCCCCAGCCCTATTTTTATTCTTTATTTTGAAACAGGGTCTCACTAAATTACAGAGGACCTTACTAATTAGCCAAGGCTGGTCGTGAACTTGCAATCCCCCTGCCTCAGCCACCCAAGTACTGGGATTATAAGCATGCGCCACCATGCCCAGCTGAATTATATTTTAAATGGGTAAATTGTGTGGTATGTGAATTATATCTCAATAAAGCCATTATATTTTTTTAAAAAGCAACTTACAAACAGTGTACAACACATTTTGTGTAAAAATAGAAACAAAGACCAGAAATATATGTGCATATGTGCTTATACATATGCGTGCATAAAATATCTCTGGAAGGGTCCCCAAAACATAACTGGCTGTCCTGGGTGGCTAGCAGGCAGGGCCAAGAGAAAGAAAGACTTTTGTTTGCCGGTCGTGGTGGCGCACGCTTGTAATCCCAGCATTTGGGAGACTGAGACCAGAGGATTCGGGTTCGAGGCCAGCCTCAGCTACCTAGTGAGGCACTCTGCAACTTGAGACCCTGTTTCAAAATAAAGAATAAGAAATAGGGCTGGGGGTGTAGCTTGGAGGTAGAATGCCCCTGAGTTCAATCCCCAATACCACAAAAAAAAAGAAAGACTTTTTTTTTTTCTTTTTTACTGTATACTGGTACTTGTTTTTTTTTTTTTTTTTTTTTTTTTAAAGATAAGATTCTATTACCTTTCAAAATATTACACTTTGAAAAAAGACCAAACCAGTGGTCTATTAATCACTGGTAATCAGCCAGAAGATAGGATGGACCAGGTAGGTCTGAAAACACAGGAAGGTGCTGGGCTGTAGCTCAGCAGTGCAGGGCTTGCCTGCATGCGTAAGGTTCTGAGTTCAATTCCCAGCACTGCCAAAAATAGAAGTGACAACACAGGAGACTGACAGAGGAACCCCATTTCACAGTTTGCCAAGCCTTGCCAACACCCATTCTTTCTTATTCCTCACACAGGATCTGCCAGAAGATTTCAGCATTAGACCTGTTTCCACCAAATGCTCACCCCAAGGAGCCCAGAGACATGAAGCAGAGGCTCAGAGAGGGAAAGAGTCACACACCACCACGCAGAGGCTGCTGCACCTGTGACTCTCAGCTCTGGCCTGGTCTTGGAGCAGCAGCTATGGCGTCTTCCAACACAGTGTCCTCAGCTTCAGGACCCTTCCATTCGCCGACTCAACAGGTCTGAGCCTAAGTGAGGAGGGACTAGCAGGAGCTGAGCTCAGGCCAGCAGAGGTCCAGGGCCCTGGAGAACAGGAGGCAAGCTCCTTGGGCACACAGCCACCTTATCCACCTGGTCTCATCCTTTTTTTTTTTTTTTCTTCAGTACTGGGGATAAAACTCAGGGGTGCTCTACTATCGAGCTATACCCCCAGCTCTATTTATTTATTTATTTAGCGGTACTGGGGATTAAAAAACCCAGTGGCATTCTACCTCCAAGCTACGTCCCCAGCCCTATTTTTAAGTCTTTATTTTGAAACAGGGTCTCACTAAGTTGTGGAGGGCCTCACTAAGTAACTGAGGCTGGCTGCGAACCCCGATCCTCCAGTCTTGGCCTCTCAAGTACTGGGATTACAAGCATGTGCCACCACGCTCTGCTTAACCCCAGCTCTTTTTATTTATTTAATTTTATTTTGAGACACAGTCTTGCTAAATAGCCCAGGCTGGCCTTAACTTGCGATCCTCCTGCCTCAGCCTCCCTGAGTAACTGGGATTATAGGCATATGCTACTGTGCCCAGCCCACCTGGATCTTTCTTTTTTTTTTTTTTTTTTGCGGTACTGGGGATTGAACTCAGGGGCATTCTACCTCCCAGCTACACCCCCAGCCCTATTTTTTTTTTTTTTTTGGCGGTACTGGGGATTGAACTCAGGGGCGTTCTACCTCTGAGCTATACCCCCAGCCCTATTTTTTATTCTTTATTTTGAAACCGGGTCTCGCTAAGTTGTGGAGTGCCTCACTAGGTAGCTGAGGCTGGCCTCGAACCCGGATCCTCCGGTCTCAGCCTCCCGAATGCTGGAATTACAAGCGTGCGCCACCACGCCCGGCTCCCACCTGGATCTTTCTGAGTCAGCTGTGCAACAGTGCAGGAGCTGGGTTCCTGATACGGTGGAGTGCCTGCGGCAGGACAGGGTGGGAAATCTCAGGAATTGAGTAGACAGGAGTTCAAATCCAGCCAGGTGATCTCAGGCAGGCACTGTTTTTGCAGCATGGGGTGAATAGTGTCTATCTGATGTGGGCGGTATGAGGGTTAAATGAGACCGTGTTTGTGATGCCTGGGATCAGTCTACTGTATAAAGCAGATCCACCCGCTGAGCCCTTTCACAAAGTGCTCATATCCCCGCTCCCACTTCGGGTCAGTGCTGAGTGCAGCTTCTTGTTGGTGCTAAAGGGGCTTCGTGTAGCTAATTAGAATTTTCTCAATATGTCCTTGGTCTCTACTTACTACTTATATATTTTCTGAAGCCGGGCATGGTGGTGCACACTTGTAATCCCAGCTACTCAGGGAGGCTGAGACAGGAGGATCACAAGTTCAAAGCCAGCCTCGACAACTTAGTGAGGCTCTTAGCAACCTAGTGAGACCCTGTTTCCAAGTAAGAAATAAAATTGGGTTGGGGGTGTAGCTTGGAGATAGAATGCCTCTGGGTTCAATTCCCAGTACCCCAAAACAAAACAAAACAAAACAAAAAACTCTCTGAAAACAGGACCCTCCCCTCCTACAGGGAAGTCAGAGCAATGCCAGCCAGGATCCCTGAAATGTTCTTGGTGGGGCCTGCCCAGTGCTCAGGCAGGGAGAGGATGGTGGGGACTCCACCCCCTACTGAGCTCTGCACCTTCATGGTAAGCAGGGGGACAAACTCAGGCGCTGACTGGTTCCAGCTCCAGCATTTGCCTACCTGGGTATCAGATATCTCTGGAAGGACAGACAGGCTGGTCAAAGCGGCACCTTCTGGGAAAGAAGCTTTATGGCTTGGCAGAAGAAAAGTGGCAGGTGGGAAGAAGGTTTTTACCAGAACTTTTGCATTTTGAATAATGTGAATGCACTATATATGTAAGCAAATTTTAAATTAAAAATAAAAACAAATAGCCGGCTGTTGTGGTGCACACTTGTAATCCTAGTACTTGGGAGGCTGAGATGGGAAGATCAAAGGTTCAAGGACAGCCTCAGCAAGTAGTGAGACTCTCAGCAACCTAGTGAGATCCTGTTTCCAAACAGGAAATAAAATCAGTCTGGGGGTGTAGCTTGGAGGTAGAATGCCTCTGGATTCAATTCCCAGTACCACGAAATTGAATGAATGAATGAATGCAAAATCTAGATTTCAAGTGAAGGGAATGAACACCCCAGCTTCCTGGGTTGGCATGACTTGTCATGTGGGGTCCCCTGTGTCACTGCCTTCTGTCACCGCTGCTGCCCATAGGTAGCTAGCCCCAAAGGGGCATGGCTAACAGAGAATCCCTTTACCCGTGGGCCTCAGGGACAGGAGAGCTGCTGAAATCGACATGGTAACCTAGCCCTCATTTTCTGGTATCTTCTGAGGATCACATCTAGGGAGATCACGGGACAGTCCATCATGGGAGCTACAGCTCTTGAAAGTCCAAGAGGCTCCAGCACTCAGAATGTGACTATTGGGGGCATCACACAGGTAGTCTCCTTGCTTTACTGATGGGGACACTGAAGCACAGGGCTAAGGAGACTGGGCGCTGGTTTTGGGCACACCACTGCCCCACTGCCCCACCGTCCCCTCCACTCACCCCAACAGCCACCACTGGGGATCCATGTACACTCAAGTCATCCCTGCTCCCTCTCAAGGCTGTATGTACAGGCAAGCAGAGGGTCTGGCCAGGGCACCGTCCCTTCCTCCCGCCCCTTCCTCCGCCTGCGCCTCCGCCTCCGAGGCTGGAGGCTAGAGGGGCGGTGCTGGGCCTGGCCGAGCCTTGCAGGCTGTGGTATGGAGTCTGGTCTTTGTCCTAAGAGCCCCCAGGGAGCCACTGAAGGATTTTAGGCTAGGCACTGATGTTGTCTGATTTATGTTTCAGAAGACTGCTGGGGCTGCCAGTGGAGAAGGGCTGGCAAGGCGAGAGACAGAGCAGGCAGGACGGTGCAGGAGCTACTGCAGCCCAGCCCAGAGCAGGACAGCAGGAGGGAGGGCCAAGAACGTCTGCCTGAGGGCAGGTCAGCTGACTACAAGTGGAAATAGTATTTTATCCCTTGGGTAGTGAGTCCCCCATCCTCAAAAGTGGAAACTGAGGCTGGACTACAACTGTTTTTTCAGAGAAGAATTGGTGAATGGGACCACAATGTCAAGATTCCAGGTCACCTCCTCCAGGAAGCTTTCCCTGAGTCCCAAGGCTAGAGTGACAGGCCCCTGGGCCTCCTGTCAGATTATTCCAAATCATAATCATCAGTTTCTGGATTTCTTCATCCTTCCGCACCATGAGAACTGAGGCTACTCGGCTCCCGTCTGGATTCCAGTGCCCGCCAAGAAGCACAACACACAGTAGGTCCCCACACTTCTCTCCCCAACACTCCCCACCCCGGGACTTTAGTCTGGGTATTCCAACACCCAGCTCACACAGTAGGTGCTCAGGAGGTGTTTCTTGAACTGGATTCTCTCCAGGGCACAGCAGAACTTAGCCCTCTTTCAAGGGCAGAGGCAGAGTTGGCGACGGCAGCAGTGCCGGGAGCTTGCTTTGTTCCCCCTCAGCTCTAAGCACACGAAGCAGGACTATCGCTAGGTTTATTTTGCAGATCAGCAAATGGAGGTCTAGAAAGGTGGGACCATCAGAGCAGAGCAAGTTTAAACCCAGGCTGTCAGGTCCCAGGACGAGACTGGATGGCCTGGCTCTGAGGCCGGCAGCTGCCACTGCTCCTGGCACACAGTAGGCCCCGAAACACGCGTGTAACGGCCCCAGAAGGACACGGTCTCCCCAAAGCTGGCTGCCACAGGGAGCAGCAGTGTGAGACCGCTCTCCTCCTCGGCTCTGGCCTCGCTCTCTCCCAGGGGGGCTGCTGCCAGCCCAGACCTGCCCAGGCCCCGCCGCCCACGGCCTCCCTGAGCTGCCAGCAGGCCAGCAGCATGGCCTGCCCCAGGGGACTGAGCTCCCTTGGCTGCCTGGCCCAGACAAAGGCCAGAGGCATGCCAGCCCCCTGGCACTCGGCGGCCTCCTTCTCCTTCTCCCGCTGCAGGGCATTCAGGCAGGCTGCTTCCACAGCTGAGGTGGAGGGAAGCCGAGGGACAGGGCTGGGCTGCCCAGGGCCACAGGCTCCAGCAGTCATAATGACTGAGTGGGTTACCTGGGCACAGGGAGCAGGGCAGTCCTGCACAGTGAGTGCCCAGAGATCTGGCAGTGGGGGGTAGGCGAGGGCACAGCCTGGCAGCTCCAACTCCTCTCCCTGCCCCTGCACAGGCCTCTGGTGGGCGCCCATCAAGGTCTGCTGAATATTGACCATTCTGGGTCCTGAATGCTGCCAGGCCAGGCCTGGCACACCACATCACTAGCCCTCCCAGTCAGAGGTGGGCTTTGCACTTAACCTGGGAGGGCAGGCTGTCGGAGCATCTATTAATTAGCTCCCAGTTTAGTCAAGAGGAAAGAGAGGTTCAGAGAGGCAATGGGACTTGCCTACATTTTTTTTTCCCCAGTACTGGGGATTGAACTCTGGGGTGCTCTATCATCCCTAGCCCTTTGTATTTTTCATTTTTTTTGAGACAGGGTCTAACTAAGTTGCCCAGGCTTGTCTCAAATGTGTGATCCTCCTGTCTCAGCCTCCCAAGTTGCTAGGATGTCAGGCATGTGCCACTGTGCCCAGGACTGCCTAAGGAATTACTGTTAAAAATGGGGCAAATAGGACCCGCACCCAGGTCTATCTGATTGCAATAGATGGTGTGTTTCCCTCTGTCCCCATCACTTTACAAACAATAATAAAAATAGAAATATCTGGGCATGGTGACCCATGTCTATAATCCCAGTACTTGGGAGGCTGAGACTGGAGGATCGCATGTTCGAGGATAGCCTCAGCAACTAACGAGATCTTCAGCGACTCAGCAAGACCTTGTTTCAAATAAAAAAATAAAAAGGGAGCCGGGCGTGGTGGCGCACGCTTGTAATCCCAGCATTCGGGAGGCTGAGACCGGAGGATCCGGGTTCGCTGCCAGCCTCAGCTACCTAGTGAGGCACTCCACAACTTAGTGAGACTCAGTTTCAAAATAAAGAATAAAAAATAGGGCTGGGGGTGTAGCTCGGAGGTAGAATGCCCCTGAGTTCAATCCCCAGTACCGCAAAAAAAAAAAAAAAAAAAAAGAAAAGAAAAAGGGCTGGGGGTGTAGCTCAGGGATAAAATGCCCGAGTATATTACACACACACACACACACACACACACACACACACACACACACACTAAAAACTAACACTTACTGAGCATTCGCTAAGTGGCAGGTGTTATGCCTATAAGTCATTTAATCCCCAGAACAACTCAATGAGGCCAGAACCATTATTACGTCCATTTTGCAGATGAAGAAACTGAGGCCTGGCAAGGTAGATAATGTGCTTAGGGACAAACAGCAAGTATGTGGTGGAGCGGGTTTCAGCCGGGCCGCCCAGAGTCGCACACTAACCACATTCTATCCTGGATGAACAGACCCACGATGGACGATGGGTTAGTGAGCTCTGCTGTACGCGCGCCAGGCTCAAGGCTGGGCACCCAGGAGCTGCTTGGCCAGCCACGGTAATGACCACGCTGTGCTCCCTAACACAGCCCCTGCCACAGGGCCTCAGTCCTCAGCAGGGCCAGAGCTCAGGGGTCGAGGGACATGTGCCCGGGAGGCCCAAGCTCCCTTGCTGCACCGAGCCACTGTGACGGATGTGCCTGCCGCCACGGGGAGCCCAGGGTAGAGCAGTTGCCTGGAAACAGACCGATCTGGCGGCCCACTCTCAGACCTTTGTCACCATCTCAAGGACCTTTTTGTCCCCTCCTCCTCCTTTCTTGCTGGAGCCAGACCGGACACGCAGGTGAGAAACTGCAGCCGATGCCACCAGCAGTCAGTGGGGACTGTGGAGGCCCAGCGCTCCCGGTGGGGGAGAGGGCGGCGGCACGGTGCTGGAAGGGCAGGAGCCTGCAGGAGGCTCAGGTCTCCAGGCCTGGAAAAACCCTGCTGCTCAGCCGCTTCTTTTACTGGCTTTATTTTCTCCCAGCCCCCCTGTTGAAAAATGAGTCGCAGTGCTTTTCCCTAACGGAGGGGATGTAGAAGCGTCAGCCTCTAGAGCTGAGGATCAGGGCGAGGCCGGTCAGGGGGGGACAGGTGCAGCGCCCAGCTCAGCAGGCACTAATTGGCTCCTGCACTGGTGGGACTTGAGAGGGGACTGACTACGTCCTGGGGAACTGGGTGGGGACTGGGCAGTGCCCCAGCTGGGCTTGGGGAAGGGGGTGTGGAGGGGCCGGTCAGCAGCAAGGACCCTGAGTCAGATGAGCCTGCGCTCAGTGCCTGCCTACTCTGCCTCCATGGCAAGACACCTCTCAGGGCCACAGCTGCCTTTCCAATGAATGCCACGGGGTGCCCAGCTGCAGGTGCACACAAGGAAGCACTTGGGGAGGCATGGAGCCCACAATCCACACCCTGGACACTCAGAGACCAAGGTTCCAGGCTGACTTCTAGCCCACTGGGTCTCCAGCTTCACTGTCTCAACCTTCCCAGCTCACAGGACTGTGTACCACCTTCCCCAAACCTTCCTTGGCTCCCCAGTGCCCAGCTCCGCTCACCCTAGCTGTGAATGGCACTCCTGGGCCACCACCTGGGCCACAGCCTGTGCTCAGCTCCTTGATGAATCTCAGCCCTGAGGTTCGCACTTCCAGGAAGCCTTCTCAGCCCAGCGCTCCCCAGACCATGCCAAGGACTCCTCTGACTGCTCCGTGGCTCTCCAGAGCTCTGGGACATCTCCCTGCAGTCATAGGTCAGCAAGAACAGAGCAGTCTGGCTGGGCACTGAGGCCCCAGGTAGATCCTGTCTCCTGAATGTCTGTCCCCAGAACTTACACAGCCTCCAGCCTTAAGCCTCTGTTCCAGGCCCAGCCTCTACACACGGCCTGTTCACTTGCACCCCCACTCCTTTCTTACACCCCCAAACCTATCCTCCCCATACTGCTCAGCATCCTCCTCTGTTCTGTCAAGTTCAAGTCAGACCCCCTCCTCCGAGGCCTTTCCCTGACCACCCCAAGATAGGCAGGTGGCCCTGTCATGTACCCTTCCTGCAGGAGTCGCTGCTGCTGCTGCTCCGGTGTGACCCTGGGGTGTGGAAGCGAGGGAGGGAACTCCACCTTTACTGGACACTGGGTCAGGACCTACTCTCGCCATACGGCCACAAAGCATCTCAATTATTCATTCCAAGAGGAGCAAAATGAGGCTCAGGCTCGGGAGACCAAGCCTCCCTCTTGCCTAGGGACTGAGGCCGAGCTAGGCCTCTGCTGCCTGTGCTGCTCACATGGTACTCCAGCATCCCAAGGCTGTCACCGGGCTTGAATTCTTTGTATTCCCTCACCTGAGCCAGCACAGGCCCAAGGCAGTGTCGACAGTCACAATAACAGCAGTAAGAGTAACGGCTGCTCATGGGCATGATTTACTTAGGTGCTAGGATCCAAAACCCACATCACTCCAAAGTTAAAGATGAGGAAACTGTTGCCCAGAGAGGCAGAGTGACTTATCTAAGGTCACACAGCTGAAAAGCCACAGAGATGGGAAAGCCATAATGTCCTGAAGTCCAGGACAGTGCTGGGTCTCCCTGCTGAGCTGCCACCAGCCCCCAGGCGTTTGTGGCCCCAATTCTGGCCACTAGGCCCTGAGCCTGTCCCTGGTGGCCACCCACTAATTAGTCAGGCGGCTTCTGCTTGCTCATGGCTGCTTTGGAGCAAATCTCTCGGGAAGGGCTGAGCTCGCGAGCAGGGAAGGTAATTGCTAATTTGCACGAGAGGAGACAAAGGGGAGGAAGGGGCCCTGGACTGCCAGCGCGGCCTGAACTGGCTTGCCATCCACCACAGCGGGCTCCCCGACAGCTTTCTGTCCTAAGGATGCAGTCCTGTCCCGGCTGTGCTGAGCGCCCTGCTGGAGGGCGCTCGTCGCAGGGCTGATGACTCAAAAGCTCCGGTCACCTGGGTGTGCCACTTGCTAATCCAGGCAGCTCAGGGGTGGGTGCTGCTCTCAGCCCCATTCACAGGTGAGAAGAGCGAGGCACCGGGACATGAAGGAGCCACCCAAGGCCCTTGGCCAGGAAGTGGAGGAGCCAGATGAGAACTCTCTCGGGCCTTTGTGCCAATTCTGTGTGCTCCAGACTGTCCTGCTCAAATCTCCCACCTTTCAGCTGAAGAAACTGAGGTCAGAGGGGTACTGAATACAAAAAGCATGGACGTGGTCATCCAGCTCTGCCCCTTCTGTTTTGTGTGCTTCAGTACGCCATCTTTCCTCTTTGTGCCTCAGTTTCTTCATCTGTAAAATGGGCTTGGAAGTCCAGGTTGTGTGTGTACCAGGGAAAGGCTGTCTAAGTCCTTCGAGAAGCTGAACAAAGGTAGGCCTCTTAGCCCTCCTGTAAAACTTTTCATTATTATTATTATCACTTTTTAAAAATGGGGATTGAACCCAGGGTGCTCTGCCAATGAGTCACACCCCCAGTCCTTTTTATTTTTTATTTTGAGGTAGGGTCTAATTTGCCCAGGTTGGCCTCAAACCTGTGATCCTCTGCCTCAGCCTCCCAAGTGGAAGGGATCACAGATGTGTGCCCAGCTTCCCTATTCTCTCCAGTCTGGTGGCCCACAAAAAGCTAATGCAGGGTGGGAATGGAACGCGGTGCCTATGAGAGGAGGACGGGGGCCTTGCCGTCCACCGCGGGCTGGCCAGGAAGAGGGGCCTGCTCAAGGCATGCCTGCCAGCACCTGCCTGAGCCAGGACCACCTCCCTGGGTTTGGGATCAGGCAGGCTTCTGAATCCTGCCTCCCTCACCCTCGCAGGCAAATGCCTCTGACCCGCAGCTTCCTCTCTGTATGCCCCTCCCAGAGCTGTCTGGGCTAAGAGTGTGGACCCAGCCCTCCCTGCCCAGCAGGACCAGACAGCAGTGGACAACCAGGCCGATCAGACAATCACACACATGAGGTGCCTCCTCCTCCCTCCTTGCTGCCCCAGACCTGCCTGTGGCCTGAGCTTCCCCACACGAGCCTTTCACCGTCCTTACGACAGACCTCCTGACCCACCAAGCCACGTCTTACAACATCTGCTGGGGACCACAAATCTGAAAGTCACTGCTATTGCACAGTGCACGTACGAGTGTGCACGGCACTGAGTGTGCATCAGCTTGTACTTGTATGCTTGGGGAGGGTGGGCACTGGATAATCTCTGCTCACCCTCTGTACCCAGGGCTCCGGAGACCCTGCTCTTAATCTCCATTGGTCCTGCCCCACTGTGACCCTGGGCAATTCACTCACCCTCTCCTAGCCTCAGTTGAAGCTATTACTTCATTTCTTTTCTTTTCTTTTTTTTTTTTTTTTTTTTTTTTTTTTTTTTTTTTTTTTTTTTTTTTTGTGGTGCTAGGGGCACCTAGGAGTGAACCTAGGGGCATTCTTCCTCTGAGCTCCACCCCCAGTCCTTTTTTTTTTTTTTTTTGAAACAGGGTCTTGCTAAGTTGCTGACAGTCTTACTACTTGCTGACACTATCCTCAAACCTGTGATTCTCCTGTCTCAGCCTCCCAAATACTGGGATTACAGGTGTGCGCCACCACGCCCGGCTGGGGCTACTGATGCTTGCTCCCTCTTCCTTATGGGGTTCTTTCGAGAGTCAAATGAGTGAGAAGCCTCACAGCAGAATGTCATTGGGTTCTGGTTTTAAACATTAAGTGCCTCCTGCAGCCAGAGTCTGGGCCAGGGTTCTCTGTAAGCCCCGCAGCAACCCCAATGTACAGGCGTCCGGCCCCCATTTTAAAGACAAGGACACTGAAGGTCAGAGAATGAATTGCCTAAGATCACACAGAAAAGTGGTGGACCCAGGATTTGAATTCAGGATCAGCTAAAAAGCAGCCACTTGTGGTGAGGAGTCAGGATGACAATGTTTCCTGTTCTGAGTCAGCTCTACCTGGGGGATGGGCTTGGCAGGGGCCAGGGTGCTCCTACATCATTTTGTTCTGAGGCACAAGGTCCTGAAGGGTAAAATGTGGTGGTTTTTTGTTGTTGTTTCATTTTGGTTTTTGTTTTTGTGGCACTGGGGATGGAACCCAGGGGCATTCTACTTCCGAGCTACACCCCCAGCCTAATTTTTTATTTTGAAACAGGGTGTCACTAACTAGCTGATGCTGGCTGCAAACCTGTGATTCTCCTGTCTCAGCCTCCCAAGTACTGTGATTATAAGCGTGTGCCACCATGCCCAGCAAAATGTGGTCTTTTGATTCTCAAATTCAAGGAGTGGAGGGAGCTGAGCGGACCAGCCTCCAGGACATTCCTCAAGCCCAGCAGGCACACGACTGCCTTGTTCTCCCACTACACACCTTGCTCCTGCCCCCTTCAGGGCTTTGCCCCAAACGCCACCTTCTCACCGAGGCCCTCCCTGACCCCTTCCCTCACTCTGCTTACTTTTCCCCAGCAGCTGATGACTAGTACTCTCCTTGTGTGGGGAGGGACGGCGGACCCAGTACAGCAGGAGTCCTCTGTCCTCTGCGCAGGGCAGAGTGCCTGGCCCAGAGCAGATGCTCAGCACACACCCTCCTTGGTGGGTGTGTGGAGGATAAGGTCCTGAAGGGTAAAATGTGGTCTTTTTTTTTTTTTTTTTTTTTTTTTTTGGTGGTACTGGGGATTGAACCCAGGAACATTCTACCTCTGAGCTAGATCCCCAGACCCATTTTATTTTTTTTATTTTGAAACAGAGTCTGAGTTGCTGAGGGCCCCCACTAAGTGGCTGAGGCTGGCCTTGAACCTGTGATCTTTCCAAGATCACAAGATCCTCAGCAGCCTCCCAAGTACTAGGATTATAGGTGTGCACCACCACCCTGGGCCTCAGCATATATCTGAATAAGAATAAAACTGAGGCCCAGAATGGGAACACAGTGTGGGGGGCACACCAGAAACAGAAGCAACTTTTGTGTCCTAGCTTTTCGTCCCCAGCTCTGGTTCTGTCTCCTCTCTTCAGTGGTATGGGATGGGCTTGGGCTTGCTAGAACTGGGGGTGCAGGCCTGGGTCCCTGCCTCCTTCCCTTCTGAGAGGTGTGAGAGTTTGTGGTGAGTCTCTTCCCCGGGACCCACGTGTGGGGGTGAACAGGTGCATGTCCATCCAGAGACCTTGGCTGCTTCTTGCCCCTCTCCCACCCTGATCCCAGAGGCAGGGCGAAGAGCAGAACCTTCTTGTCCTCTTTACCCAAGATTTATGGGATGGGTTCTCCTCCTGGAAACATCAGCTGCCATGGGAGGGTGGCGGTTCCTTGCCCTTCCAGTGGCCTCCACAGAGGGGGGTCTCCCTCTCATAGAGGTGCCGAAGGAAGGGGAGCCAGGGTACCCCATTGCCCAGCTTGCTTAAACCCTGCTCCTGTAGGTCACACACGTACATCCCACTGCTCCAGGCCTCACGCCAAGTCCTAGAGGTAACGAAGGGGCCTGCCCCTGACTGTGGGGAAGGAGATCAAAGCTGGGAGTAGGCGCTGGCCAGCCAGCCTGCCTGAGCTCACCTCCAGTGCTGCCCTCTGCTCACAGTGCCTTGCAAGGCTGCTGCAGGAGCCCAGGGTGCAAATATGCAGGAAATGCACAGAACAGATGGGCGCCCAGTGATACTCGTTAAATGTGAGCTGGCAAACACCATTATTACCATCGTCCACATCACCGCCATTAGCATCACTATAACCACCACCACCATCACCACCATGGACCCTACCACCATAGCCATTACTATCACCACTGCCATTGCCATCACTGGTTATCACCATCGCCAACACCAACACCACTACCGTGACCATCACCACCACCATAACCATGTCATGCAGCATCTGTCCCCCGCGATGTGTCCTGAACTCTGACAGAGCAGAAGCCACACTTCTAGGGCTCAGTGCTGCACCCCAGGAGGCCCCTCCAAGTTGTCAAATAAATGGATATGTGAATGGTGACGAGGCTTAATGGAGAGCAGAGCAGGTGTCATGAAGCAGAGGAGGAGACTTCAAGTCTCTCCTCAGCCCCAGCGCCTCCTCTTATTTCTATAGATTCTGCTCCCATTCGGGGCATGCTCCCCAGAGCCCAGAGCCTCCCTGGGTCTCGGACTCCAGTCTCTGCCCTGCACACACTGGTTGGGACTCAGGTCCCTGAACATCTCCCTCCCCACATCCTCTGGCCCTCAGTGGTTCCCATGGCTCAAGATCTGGCTTCTTGGCTCCATGACAGAAACCTGGAGCTGTCTCCCCGGGCCTGGACCTCCTTCAAGCCCGTACCTCTCTCTGCTTCCCACGACCTGTGTCCTCGCCCCACCCCGGCTCCCCAGCATGGCTGAGAGTGAGCCCCAGTAACTCCGAGTGGGGCTTAAGGCCCTCTGTGACCCTTGCTGACCCTGCCGGTGGTCTGACTCCCTCAGCCCTTGGGCTGGGGAAGCTCCCCTGTTGGGTAGGTCAGACAGTCCTGGTGGGACTGCAGGCCCTGAGCGTGGGCCCCCGCCATCACGCCCACCCTCACAGTGGCTCATCACAGGTCTGCTTCTCTATTTTGCAGAGGAGAAAATTGAGGCACACGAAGAACAAATATTCATGGACTGCTGGGAACACGCTATAATCAAACCAGCAAATAGCCCTGTGCTCACGGGGCCCGCTGAACACACACAAATACAGCACCCCTCAGGTGCTGCTAAGGACTCCAAATTAGAGGAAGGGGTTCAAGGGTGAGAAGGACAGAGGGCATTTTGAAAAGGCAGTCCAGGAAGGCCTCCAGGAGGAGGTGGCATTTCAGCAGAGCCCACTGAGGCCCTGGGGAACAGCCAGGAGGCCAGTGTGGGTGAAGGACAGTGGGCAGGGGCTAAGGAGGTTGAAGGGGCCACAGCTGGGCCCAGGATGACTTCTGCTCAGAGAGTGATGGGGAGCCATGGGAGGGTTTTGAGCAGAGAAGGAACATGGGTATCACAATTACACTTTCAACGCAGCACTTGAGCCACAGTGTGAACAGAGGTAGGTAGGAGACAACAGGAACTGGGGCAGGAGTGAGGGGAAGGCCCCCTCCTCCCACCCCCAAATTCTACTTCCTTGGGAAAGGGGCTCAATGGAGACAGGATTGGCATCAGGGACTCCAGGCAAAAGTGGCCTCCCGGAGATCAGCAAGCCTGGAGGGACAGGGCTGGACAGCACGCCAGGCCCAGGACTCCCCCGACGTCCAGCCAGGGGCACCTGGCGCTCTGTGCTCTGGGAGGCAGAGATCAAGTCCACCCTGTGCCCGCTGCTGGGGCAGCCCAAGCATGGCTCCGGCACTCGGGAGCTTGCCAGTCTCTTGGGAAGGATGATGAGCAGGACCTGGTGTGCAGCAGGTGCCGTCAGCTGAACGAATGAGCGAAGGAATGGGCTGGAGGGCCCGCAGCACTGCGGTGTTTGCTGGGCATTCTCGTGTCAGTCTGTGCTCCTTAAAATAATTATAGCTGTGCTGACTGCAGAGCCTTTCTGCGAGCTGGGTCCTGGGCTAAGCCTCTCACCTGCTTCCAGCAACCATGCATGCACGGCAGCTTTCATGGCCACGTTCATTTCATAGAGGAGGAAACGGAGGCCCAGAAAGGTTAGTTAATTTCCCCAAAGTCACTCAGATACTAAGCAGCACAGTCAGGATTCAAAACCAGTTTCAAGACCAGCTAGGAAGCTGGGCATGGTGGCGCACGCTTGTAATCCCAGCATTTGGGAGGCTGAGACTGGAGGATCCGGGTTCGAGGCCAGCCTCAGCTATCTAGTGAGGCCCTCTGCAACTTAGTGAGACCCTGTTTCAAAATAAAGAATAAAAAATAGGGCTGGGGGTGTAGCTCGGAGGTAGAATGCCCCTGAGTTCAAACCCCAGTACCGCACAAAAACAAAACAAAACAAAAAACAGCTAGGTTCTTCTCAGCTACATGTGAATACCTCCCAAACTAGGGTCTAATCAATGACACCGTCATTTCCAGCTCAGATGTGACCACTCCTGAGAGCCGGGACCTGCAGGTGGGGTCCGCAGGGAACAGCCCCAACCTCCATCCCATCAGAGGCACTGCCTTGGCTTCCCACAGCCTGACACCACCTTCCCAAGAAGGGCCCTGGAGCTCTGCGGCTCTGCGCATGGAAACCTCTTCAAGAATGCTAGTGCTCAGGGAAGCTCAAGAAGGCCTCAGGCCCTTATCTTCTGGGGCCTGGCCAAGGGTTCTTTTTCTCAGCCTCCTCTCCCCTCGCCCTGTGTACCCAGCACAGGGGCAGGGAATTGAGTCCCCAAACCACGAACCCTGAGTTGAGCAGTGGCTAGTTCCGGGGGCCCAGCCAGCATACAGAAAACCTCTCTGTGCCTGGGGCCAGTCTCAAAAGCTGGGGCCGCTGGGTTAACCTCAGGCTGACCGTTCACCTCTGTCTCTTTCCTGAATAGACAGAAATCATGAAAACTGAGTTTCAGGACCTGCAAAGGGAGCTGGGTGTTCACAAACACATTTAAAACCGTAAGCACAGTGTCTAGAACTACATGCTCACAGGAATAACTGTATCAGCAGCAGCCCGTGTGCCACTACACGCTCTGTGCTGTTAGACTCTTGAAGCCCTTGCTTGCCACCAGCGCTCCCCAAAGAAACAGGTCCTATCATTACCCCCATTTTGAAGATGTGGAAACAGAGAGGTGGAAACTGGAGAAGTTAAGCACGTTGTTGTCCCAATCACACAGTGAGTAGACTATGGACTCAGGATCGAAATAGAGGCAGGCCAGCTGGAGAACCAAGCAAGCCCACAAGGACCGTGAGGGACTGGGCCTTCCAGGAGGGGAACTGGATAGAGGGGAGGGGTGGGCTCACAGCTTCTCACCCCGTTGGGGACTGCTACTTTTTTTGTTATTGTTTATGTCAACTCTCTTCCGTGCTTGTGTGTCCATGGGCCCCTGCTCTCTGGCAGCCCTGCCCCTCCTTTCCCCAGTCTCTGGCTCACCTCCTCACAAGGGCCTCTGTTCGAAGCCCCACAGTACCTCTCCCTGCCCCAGACCTGGTGCTGCAAAGACCACCCACCACCCCGGGCTCTGTGTGCTCTGGGGACTGCGGACAGTGGCCTGGGTGGGCTGTAAGGGCAGGGGCCTCCTCTCATAAAGGCTGGCCCTGTGGAGCTCCTGACCAGCAGTGCCTCAGTGACCCCCGAGCGTCCACCCACCAGGAGATGCTGTTTGTGCCTCAGCAGCATGTTCTAGAGTCGGTAGGCCCCCCTCCCTATCCTGGGAAGAGGCCCCACGGGAGCCTCTGTAACTCCACGTCAGACCCCCAGTTCTGAGCCTGGCTGAGGACATGACACTTTCCCACTGCGTGAGCTCTAGTCCCTGCTCTGCCTCTTTCCAGCTGCGTGAGCACAGGCACGACACTTGACCTCTCTGGACCTCAATCCTCATCCACAGGTGGGGAGTGAAACAGCAGCCACGCTGGGTCAGGCGCGTGGAGCCCACACACCAAGCGCGCGGCCCAGGGCCTGCGATTCCTGAACACTCGACAAACGCAGGTCACACTGTGACTGTCACTGTTTTTCTCTTCAGCAGGGATTGACTGAGTCCTTCATGTGCCCCAAATGACCCCCACAACAGCCCTAATAGGTCATAGATATCACTATCCTCAGTTTACAGATGTGAAAATGGACACCCAAAGAGATTAAGACGTGTCTGTCTATGGTTGCATGGCTGGTGAGCCAGGATTTGAACCCAGGGTGCGTGGGCCCCAGGGACTAAAAGCACACCTGCTGCAGGCAGCCGGGCCCTCCTGGAGCCCACTGCCTCTCCCCTCCTCCCCTGAGAGCCAGCTTCCCCTGGGGCATGCAGGACCCACCCTCCTGGGCAGCAATTAGGCCTCCCTCCTCCAGATCTGGAGGGCAAAGCTGACCAGCTAATCGTCCCTGCTGGGGGAAACCCGCCCCATTCCCCACACACTCCCCCTTCCTTCTCTCCCACCTGCCCCCTCTGCAGCTCTGCTGTGTCCCCTGCACCAGACTTCCTGTCCTAAGGTGTGGTCACACCACAGCCAGAAAGAGAGGACAGCTCCTGTTTCCTGTGCTGAGTTTCTCTTTGCTACCCTACAGCGACCCTGTAGAGCCCATTTTAGGAGAGAAGCTGTAGCTCAGAGGACAGAATGATTTGCCTCAAGGCTGTTCACTGAGCAGCCCCAGAGCTGACAGCACTGCTTCTTGTGGCCTGTCACAGATTCTAGGGTTGTTGACTGGATTAGAATCAGAATCCCGATTTTAGCTCCCTTTAATGAGGCCTTGATTATGTCCACCCCTGGTATAGGTGGTTCGAAGCAAGAGACTATAGTATACATGGGGATATAACTGAATCCATAGCTATTATTGCCCCATTTTAAAGATGAGGAAACTGAGGTTCAGAGAGGGAAAGTGACTTGCCTACGACTGCACAGCAGTTAATGGTAGTGTCTTGACTCAGCCCCTACCTCCACACTCTCCATTGCTCTGCTGACCTGCAGGGGCCTCGAATTCAACACAAAACCCTTCGTCCTGCAGCCTGCTGCTGCCCCAGCATCCAGAGCTCCAGGAGTGGCTCTCTCCTAAAGAGCTTCCCAGCCTGCATTCTATGACCTGTCTTCCACCTTCATTTTTTCTCTCCCTCAGCCCAGGCTTCCTTGTCACGTCCAAAGGATCTCGTAGGAGGCTGACATCTGTCTGACTCTGGGATCTAGCAAGGGGTAGGAGGGTCCTCTGAGATATCCCAGGATGGAGCAGCACCTTCCCAACCAGCTGACAGGTGCAGGACTTATCAGCCCTATACATGGACAGGCTCACGGGATCAAAACAGGTAAGCCACTTGCCCAGAATGCTCAGCGGACAGCGGAGCTGGGCTCTGTTTAGACAGGTCTGTCATGGGCCATGTTGCCCTCTGGGGTTCCAGAGCCCTGATGCCCAAGCAGACCCCTTTCCTGATCCCCATGAGAACGGCAACCCCACCATTAAGCACTTCACGTGGTCTCCTTTAGTTTCCCCATCAACTCCGCAGGGAAGGAACAATCATCAGACCCATGTTTTAGATGAAGAAACCATAGCTCCCGCGGCGGCTTCACTGAGTGCCCGCAGAGGATGTGCCTTGGTTTGCTAACCTGTAGAATGGGGTCATAACAGCTCCCTGGTGGTTCGACACTATGCAAGGCCGTGGAAGCCAGGGGCTCTTAGAGACACCCCCACGGGTGCGCTTTCCTCTTCCCACCGGCATCCTGCCTAGGAAGGAAGGGCCCCTGCATCCCCACACATCTCCTCAGCCCGGGATGCTGAGAAAAACGATGAGTCATCCAGTTGCCTCCTGGCGGGTCCCAGAGGCGAGAAAGCCCAGGCTGGAAGGGGCTTGAGCGAACCCCACCAAGGCCGCTGGCCTCCAGGGCACCCGGTGGGTTCCACCCAGCGACCCCCTGAGCTCCATCTCCTGCTTCCGGACTCCCGGAGTCAGCCGTGACCCTTGGGCCTCCCTGGCCCTGCCACTTCACACAGGCCGTTGTCCCCCTCCCCTGTCCATTCCTTGGCCCCTTGTTTTCCCCTCTCCAGACCAGTCCCCTCTAGCTTCAGCACCCCCAGGTGACTTTCCTTCTAAAAGCCAACTCTGACCTCATCTTCCTCACTGCCCCTGCTCTTGGTGACGGTTTTCCAGAGGCTTCTCTTGCATTGGCTCCAACCAAGTTCACCAGCTGAAGCCCCAACGGTAGTTCTCAGGCTGCCGGCCATTTGCCCAGCCCCGCCCCATTCGGAATGTTCTGCAGAACACACTTCTCCAGGAACGTCGGCCCGGGGCCACGCTACACGGTCCACAGGGACGCCCCAGCACCTGCCCACCTCCAGCCTCACCCACTTCCCCACCCCCACAAGGAGCTTCCCCTTGCTCTGCTCTTGCTGAAAGATGCTCTGGACTCTTAGGGGCCAGTTCCAATGTCAGCTCTGGGGACTTCCGGACACCCCCAGGCAGGAAGGTGCATCTGACCTTGGGGCTGCCGAGGCCTGCTGAGTGCAAAACTGGACAGTTCCCAGACTCCTGCTCTGAGGCACCTGCGCACCCTTCCCAGCGGGGAGCCATGAGGGCAGGGGCTACTGTGGGCCCTTGTGATGCGACAGTGAGCAAGACAGACTCTGGGGGCTCTGCTCTGGGGGTGCTCAGAGCCTGGGGGAGACAGATCCTAAACAAAGAGCTGGAAAAACCTGTATCATGTCAGGAGCTGATAGGGGTTACAGAGGAAAAGTTAAGTAGAAAGAGAGACGGGGACAGGATCCTTGGGGACTCAAAGTGGTCCTGTCTGGCACTCAGGAAGACTGTTCTGAAGAGGTGATATTTGAGCAAAGACTTCAAGAAGGAAAGGGTATCTGGGGGGTGGAGCAGAGCCAGTGCAAGGGCCCTGGGGCAGGAATGTATTTGGTGTGCTTGCAGAATAGCAAAGAGGCAGCCAGGCAAGGTTACGCATACCTGTAATCCCAGTACTTGGGAGGCTGAAACAGGAGGATCACAAATTTGAGACCAGCTTCAGCAACTTAGTGAGAGTCTGTTTCAAAATAAAAAATACAATAGAGCAGGGAGTATAGCTTGGAGTTAGAATGCCTCTGGTTCACTACCCAAAAAAAAAAAGAATAAGAGAGGCCAGTACAGATGAGGCCAAAGGAATGAAGGACAAGTGGAGAGGTGAGGGCAGCAGGCAGCCACGCCAGCTGACTCTTGCCAGGAGTGAGATGGAGTCTTGGAGGATTCTGAGCAGAGGAGGGAGAGAATGTGATTTGCTTTTTGCAAGGTCTCCGATGGCTGCTTGGATGAAGAAGGGAGGGGCTTGGGGGCCAGAGGGGACTAGGAGCTTGCTTGGAGGTGGGGTGCTCCCCAGGCCCAGCAGAGCTGGAGTGAGGACAGGCGGTGCTAGAATTTAAGATAGATTCTGAAGGTGGAACCACCAAGATTTGCAAATGGACTGGACAGGGAGGGAGAGGAGGTAAGAGTGAAAAAATGGGCCCCAGGAGTGGCTCCAGAAGGAGGCAGGCTGGAGCCACTGGGGTGAGGAGGAGGGGAGCGGTGAGTGGGGCTGTCAGAATGAGTGGCCTGGGCCCTGCTCTGGAGCTCTGGGGGCCCTTGAGTGAGTTCCTGTCACCGCCTTAGTTTCCCTCTCTGCAGCAGAGGAGCCCCGGGTCCCAGGGTGGCCAAGAGGACTGAAGGTTTGAGAGGGTCCACGACCCTGTAGGTGAGAAGACAGTCCTGCCTCCCCCACTTGGGCTTCCGGCCCCCTGCAGCTGGCCCAGGCCAGGCTGCCAGCAGCTGCAGCTGAGATGGGAGGGGAAGGGGCTGGGCCAGAGGGAGGGCTGGCATCTGCCTCCCACCAGGGTCCAGGCAGGTGGAAGGGCTGCCCGGAGCTCTGGGGAGCTTTTGTGGAGGGCCTTTAGGCAGGAGGGCCCTAAGCCTGGAGCGGGTGGAGGGCTAGGGCACCCTGCCGCCATCCCTCTGAGGGCTCCCCCAAGGACCAAGCACTTGCTCACTATGCACCTGGGGGAGGGTCCCTGGCCTCTCTGGTACCAGGTTCTCATCTACCTGGTAGAATCCAGGGGAAGTTAAATGAAATACAGTGTCTGGAACAAGGCAGGGACTTGAATAACTGGGAGACACGCTCAGACCCCTGCCCGAGGGAGGTGGTCATTACTAGGATGGCCCAGTCTTCTCCCACAGCAAGTAACTCAAGTTCCCTGTCAGGGGCCTGGGTGAGGGTGGGATTTGGGGGGAGAGACGCTCAGTCCTATTCAGCAAGTGCCTGCCAGGCTTTGGTACCACCCCCAACTCCCAGCACCCTTCCTGGCACCAGGGAGGGATTCAGATCAAAGTGGTGTGTTCAATTCACTGCCACGTTTTCCAGGACCCCGATGGCACTGGAAGACACAGAAATGACTCAGACACTCTCTAGGGAGCTAATCATTGCTGCTGTTGCTGTGTCCCAGGAACTTGGCTGGGTGCTTTATCCCTACTGTCTATTTAATATCTATAACATCCTTCAGCACCATCCCCATTTTCTCTCTCTTTTTTTCTTTTTTTGGTACTGAGGACTGAATCCAGGGGCATTCTACCTTCGAGCTACACCCCCAACCCTATTTTTGTATTCTTTATTTTGAAACAGGGTCTCACTAAATTGCGGAGGACCTCACTAAGTAGCTGAGGCTGGCTTTGAACCTAAGATCCTCCTGTCTCAGCCTCCCAAGTACTGGGATTACAAGTGTGTGCCACCACACTCGGCTCACCATCCCCATTTTCTAAGTGAGAAAACTGAGGCTTAGCAGGGTCACTGGGCAGCTAGCATCTCCTAAGACTTGCTACATTCAGAGGTCTCTGCATGCATTAAAACATTAACTTTAGTCAGGCATGGTGAGGCACACTTGTAATCCCAGTACTTGTGAGGATGAGACAGGAGGATTACAGGTTGGAGGACAGCCTCAGCAAGTAGTAAGAGTCTCATCAACCTAGCCAGACCCTGTTTAAATAAAAATAAAAAACGGCTGGGGGTATAACTTAGAGGTTGAATGCCCCTGGGTTCAATCAAAGTACAAAAAAAAAAAAATTAGCTCTCATACCAGATCTATGAGAAAGATATGATTATCAGTTCCATTTTACTAATTAGAAAATTAAGGCCAAATTGATAACAGGACAGAGCTGGGATTTGAACCTAGGGCCTTGTGACTTGAAAGCCCAGGCCCTTCATCTGCCCTCTATGTCAAAGTGGAGTTCTTGTTCTAATAAGCCAGCAGCATGGGCAAGCTGTCACCCAGCTTCCTTCTGCTCCTTCACCTGCTTTGGGGTTCAAGAACTGGGCCTGGCTTTGACACTCGTCAACAGGATGACCTTGAGTATGTTATGTAGATACCTTCCTTAAATGACAGGGGAGCCATTTCCAATTTTCCCAGAAGCGAAACTCTAAAACCCATTTTCTAGATGAGGAAACTGAGACTTGGAGGCCAGGCAGGCCACTTGCCAGAGTCAAGCTGTAAGGAAGTATTCAGCTGGGATCTTGCAGGTTCTGACAACCTCGCTTCAAGTTCAGAGACTTCTCTCCCAGAATGTGCCGTCAACCCCAGGGGGTTTGGCTCTGGGCTTTGTTGTAGGAGCACAGCATAGGCCATACGCTGGGGGAGGGCAGGATCAAGGGGACATGGCCCCACCTCTTTGCCCATTCCCTCACTCTCAATTGGCTTCAGCCAGCTGCTGAGACCCCAGGGATAGCCAGGCCAAGGCAGCAGCTTGGGCTGACCCCGTCACGATGAAGGACACCCATCAAGGCTGAGCTGCCAGCCAGACAGGGTTTTTCAATCAGAGCTTCACACTTGTGTGCATACACACACAGTCACACCGTGGTCTGCCAATGCCCACACCCCAGGTGCTCCCACATCTGCTGACACAGACGTTCAGTCGCAGGCATTCACAAGCACACAGCCCCTCCACCAGGCACACCCCCCGAGCACTCCCCGCCTGCACATGGACAGGCACATGCTCACCGACATCCACACGGGGGTACTTGTGCATGCACACACACATGCACACCCTGGAGAAGCCCAGGTTTGCCTGAGGACCTCAACCTTTGTCCCTGGACAGCCCAGCCCCAGGCTCCCCTACTCCCTGCCCCGTCTTCCCAGTAGCACTTTCAGGGTCCCAGAGAGGCCTCCTGGCCTTCCAGACACTCGAGGATAGAAAGGCAGCCTGAGGGGACATAAAGGAAGTGATTTTCATGTCAGGGAAGAAGTGTGTATGAGGCCTTCTCCCCCGCCGGTGACCAGGAGCCAGAAGGGAGTTCGCAGGAAAGCAGAGACTGACCTGCAGCATTGCCCTGGCTCCAAAACGCAGCCCCAGCATCCTTAGGACCATGTCCGCCCAGATTATGGAGGCTAATTAACCAAAGGGCCTGCTCATGCCACTCATGAAAAATCTATACAAGGCCCGTGCCAGACATCACTGTCTACCCTCTCTTCAGAGTTTCCTGGGACCAAGGATAACAGAGGCCTCGTCCCTCCCCATACTCATCCTAGTGAGTCCCAGAAAAGCCCCCAGATATCTTATACAGACCCAGGCAACAGCCTGCAATTACAGACATCTTACCAGAGAGATTCTTCTAAACTAATTCAGACTAAAGCATAACAGACTGAAAGCTTGTCATGAAGGACCATGCATTCAAATTGGACCAGGTTGCAAGACACCTCAAGGTCAGAATGAAGATGCCTATAAGGTAGTACCAGGCTCAGGGCCTGTTCCCATCAGTGGTGTGGCCTAGGGGGACTTCATAACCTCCCTAAGTCTCAGTCTATTCATCTGATGGCTATCACCACAGTGCTGACCTCTGGGCTGCTGTGAGGGTCCCAAAGCCGATGAGTGCTCAGTCACCTCAGCACACAGTAGGTGACTCAGAAATGGTCTCTATGGTGATAATTTTGTGGGAAATCAGGAAGCACGGACGTATTCAACAGAAGGTCATAGCATATATTACACTGTGCTAAGTCAGAGGCCCTTTCCCACCCAGACCAGCGGCCGCAGGTGCTAAAGGTTTATGTGAAAGCTCTGGGGAGAAAGACTTAACACTGTGAAAACGCTTTCCACTAAATGAACGTTGTCTGCAAACTGGGAAAAGACTACCATTAGTCAATTTGGCCAGTGGAGCACCTGGGGTCCAGCTTGCAGAAGCCCGGTGCTGAGAGTGGTGCTGGCCAATCACAGACGTTTCCCTTGACCAACGGGGCTCTAATGGTGGGAATCCTGCCTTGTGACAGACCTACTTGGTGGAGCCCTGAGACATATGTTCCAACTCTACCTCCCCACCCATGGAGACTGCCCCTCCCTCAAGGCCTCAGTTTCCCCATCTGGAAGATGGCACAGTTGATACAGTTCTCCTAAGAGCCTCAGGCTCTCTGGTCCTAGGAACTGACAGCTGGCCCAGAGTCCGGGCCCACACCGAGAGGCCAGGGGGAAAGGAAACCAGTTGGCTTTGTGGCTGACGCTGGGACAGACTGGAGGGTCTTTCCTCTGAGGGGTTCCCATGCCCTGCCTGGCAGCCCATGGTGGGCAGAGTAAGCCAAACACAAGAAGTAATAAATCCTAACTAGGCTTTGCCCAGCCAAGGGACCCGGCTGGCTCTTGTCATAAAAAGATCTTATCCCTGTGAGCACCCTGCAAAGGACTCCGCCCTCCTCCCCTCAGTCTTCTGCCTCCACCTCCTACTTCCTGTGACAACCTGCAAACTGAACACCAACTTGCCTCCCCTCACGACCCTGTCCTGTCCAGCCCCACCCCACCCCCACGAGGGCCCCAGCTGCAGGAGGCCCTGCTGAGTGTAATTCCCTTTGCCCTCCTCTCTGCCCTGGGCCGTCCGTCCGGACAGATTAAGCCTTTGTCACACACACCCAGAAAAGCTCAGGGCCAGATGGGACAGGACAAGTGGTGTCAGATCATCGACCCACAGCAGGCCAGGACTAGGGAAGGGCCCCCGACCACAAGCGCCACATATGGTTGTGGGGGAGGAGAGGGGCCGCAGGGTGCCCAGCAAGCAACAAGAAAAGGAGATGACACACCACAGCTACCCTTGGGACCCAGGCCATGGGGGTGGGGGTGCCACTGGATGATCCAGTTCCCACAGCCCCTCTTCCTTGACATTTTCCCACCTGCCTGCCCTCTCTCAGAGCCTCCACAGACTTCTTTTATCAAATGTTCAGCTATGCCCACCTCCCCCACCAGCCGGGTGCCCTAGGAGCAGGCACTGAGTCCCACCCACCCAAATCACCCAGGGCCCATCACAAGCTCTGTGGGTGGTAAACCAAAGGCTCGGCCCAATGACCTTCACAGAAACCCACCCAGGACAAAACTGCAGGATCTCTCCCAACTGGTATCAGAAGCAATGACAATTTCAATTGGGGGGGGGGGGCGGGATCAGTGAAGGGATGTCCTTTTTGCCTTCTAAAGAAGGTCCCATGCAGTCCTTTCCAGGAAGACGCTGGGGCTGCCTCAGAATTCCCAGCAGGATTTGTTCCTCTCAGATCAGTGAAAAGGAAAATGGAAATATAATAATAATAACTGAGCCCCAGGAAGGCACTTGGAGATGGGGTGGCGGGACTCCGGGCATCTCCTGTGGTTGGCTCCGGTTGGCTGGGCAAGTGGCAGGTAACTAACGGGCTCTCTGGGGACCAGCAGGCTAGGCAGGCGGCGTGGGGAGCTCGAGGGGTAGACTGTCACAGGAGGGCACTTCTGTTGTGTTTGTCATCCTCTTGGCAGCCTGAGCCAGGAGGCCTGGGTCCCCTTTCTCTGCCTCCTAGGCAGGTAGTCCCTTGGGGCAGGTTTATTATTGGTCTGAGAGCCAGGGTAGAGGCTCCCCAGGCCCCTGAACCAGAGGCGGGCAGGGCAGGTCAATGTGGGCCTCCAGAAGGACGGGGAGTGAGGAGCCAGGCAGGCAGAACCTGGAGCCCAGGCTGAGCATCCATTTCTGATGTGGCCTGGATGGGGGCTGGGGGTGCTCTGCCTTGACAGCTGTGGATAGGGGATGGACAGACTGCCTCATGATGCCTATTCCCCAGGGGACAGGTTAACTCACACAGAGCCAGTGAGCCAGCTGCCAACTCTGGAAGGATCATCCCCCAACTCCAAGAGTGGGTGAACTGGGGGCTCCTGCCTCAGGCTAAGGAGGTTGGGCCAAGACTCTCAGCTGGTCCGGGAGGGATAAACAGGATGAGGGGTGGGTGGGGCACTGACCTGGAAAGCTCTGAAGGCAGAGGACACTGACCTAGGGTAGGTGGTACAGACCCAGTCAACCATCTGGTGGGTCAGTGACCCGGAAAATACCACCTTCAGGCAGGGACATTGACCCAAGATGGGGAGAACAGAAAGGGGTACCAAGCAGGCAGGTGGAGAGGGCTGAAGTACGCAGGGTCGGCAGTGACCCGTTCTCTTCCACATGGGAGAGTGGGCCCTGATTTGGGCTGGGGAGGGGTCCTTGACTCCACCGCAGGAGGCGACAACGACCCAGACTCCCAGGCACTGGGGGGGAGTACGGATTTCGGCCGGGGGGGTGTCGCTGACTCGCACCGGTGGGGCCCTGCCCCAGCCTCCCCTTCCCAGAACGCCGCGGGGGCGCGCCCCTCGGCCCTGCCCCCTGTTCCCTGTCCGGCCGGAGGCGGCAGCGGCGCAGATGGGCTGCTGGCGGCCGCAGCGGCAGCGGCGCGGTTATCAGCGCTCCTCGCAGATGGGCCGCCCGCCCTCCGCGCTCGCGGCGCCCCACTCCCCGCGGCCTGCAGCCCCGTCCCCTGGGCGCGGGGGGGAGGCGCCTCCGGATCCGCTCCCCGACTCCCGCCCGCCTCCCTCCCTCGCGGCCCCATCGCCCCGCCGGCCGGGCTCGGCGGCCGCCGGAGGGGGAGGGGGAGGGGACAAGTGCACTTTTCGTAACGACCGAATCAATTGTGTGTGAAGAGCCCGCTCCGGCCGGGGACGGGGCTGCGCGCGGGGCGGGCGGGCCGGACGGGGGAGGAGCGCCGAGGGGGGAGCGGGGAAGGGAGGGAGGCCGGCGCGGGGCGGCCCCGCTCTTTCGCTCCGGCCGGGCGAGGCCGGGGAGGGAGGAGGACGGGGAAGGAGGCTAGCCGGCCGGGCCGGGCCGGGCCAGGGGCGGAACGCACTAACGGAGGGTCTCGGCGACCGAAAGTTCAAAGCTCAGCAGCGCCCCGGGAGCGGTCGCCCCCCCCAGCCCCCACCCTCTGCAGAACAATGAGGTCCCGGCGGGGGAGCCGCGGGGCCCGCGCCGCACGCCCTCTCCAGGGCGCCCCGGGCTGGAGGGGACGCCCCCGCCCGGCCGCCTGATCCTCCCTCTCGGCGGCTGCGGTTCCCCGCCCCCTCCCCCACGCCACCCCGCCCGGACCGGGCCGGCCCCGGGGACGGGGGAGGGGAGGGGATGGATAGGTCAGGCCGCCCCCGTCCCTGGGAGGGGGGAGCGAGAGGCCCGGGGGGCGGAGGGGCGCCCCACCCACCCACGGGAGGCTGCTCCTGCGCCAGGCTGCGGCTCTGGCCGCCCCTCCCCGGGCCAGCGCCGGGTGGGGTCGGGGCGACAGTGCCCGGGCTGGCCCCCTCCCCTGGCGCTGGGAGGCCCAGCGGACTCCCCGTCCCGTGGCTGCCCCAGCCTCCCACCCCCGCGGCACCACCCTCCGCGCGCGCGCGCACACACACACACACACACACACACACACACACACACACACGCCGCCCAGCCGGCCCGGGGGCGGGAGCGCGAGGCGCCCGGGACAGGCAGCCCGGGGCGGGCAGCGGGGGGAGGCTCGGGCTCCGGAGCAGCCGCCTGCTGGCGGGGGGGAGGGGACGGGAGGACGGAACAAGCTGGGGTGAGCAGCCCGGGACAGCCCGCCGGGCACCGCCGTGGCCCGGAAAGCGGCGCAGAGGGGGGCAGGGGCGCCCCAAACCAGGAGCGCTGCCCGGGCGGGCCGGGGAGGGCTGGCAGGCAGGGACGCGTGCGCCTCGGGTGGGCCAGACACACGGACGACCCCAGGAACACACGTTCGGACACACATTCACACCCCACCCCGCCCCCGCCCGCCCCGAGCCCCACCGCGGGACCGGCCGGCGGCCGCCGAGCGCGCACTCACCGAGCCCGTCTTGACCGGCACATACACCACTTGGCCCATCTTGGGTTCCCGGCCGCTGCCCAGGCGGAAGCCCTTGGAGCGCACCCAGAACTGGAACTTGCCTTTCTCGCCGGCCGCGGGGCCGCTGCCCGCTCCGGTCCCGCCGCCGCCCTGCAGGACCTCGGCGATCCGCTGGTATTTGCTGCGTGTCACCGTCTTGGTTTTAGCCGAGTCGCCGTAGGTGCGCAGGCACCAGTCCCGGAACTGGCGGCCCAGCTCCGAGTCTCCGGGGCTGCGCTCGCGCTCCCAGCCCCCGCGCAGCAGCAGCGTCGGCTTCGGCATCCTCCCGCCGCGCCCGGCGCCCTCGGGGGCGGGCCGGCCACCGGGCCGCCCGGGGCTGGGAATGGGCTGGGCCGGGCCGGGACGCGCCGCGGCCGGGCTGTCCCGTGGTGCGGCTCCCGCGCGGCTGCTGGATGGGCGCGGGCGGCGGCCGGACGCGCGGGGCTGCGGCGCGCTCTGTCCTGCTCGGGCGGCGGCGGCGGCGTTGGCGGCGGCGGCTCCGGCTCGCCTCCTGCTCCGCCTCCTCCTCCCCCCGGCCGGGATGCAGGAGCGATGGAGGCAGCTTCGGGCCCGGAGGTGCAGAGGGGGCGGGCCGCCCCGCGGGCGGCCGGGGGAGGCGGGAGGCGGGGAGCGGCCCCGGGCGCGAGGAGCGAGACCGAGCCTGGGCGCGGGCGGCAGCGGTGGCTGTCAGCTTGTGCGGCTCATCCAGCTCCTGCTCAGGCTCCCGCTGCCGCTGCTCTTCCTCCTCCTCCTCGTCGTCCTCCTCCTCCTCCTCCTCCCGCGCCCGCCTCCACCACGCCGCGGGATCCCACCTGTTAGAGCGGCGCAGCCTTCCCCGCCGCCTGCCCGCCGGTCCGCGCCCGCGCGCCCTGCCTAGCTCCCGCCGGGCCGGCCCCTGGGGGGCAGGGGCCGTCGCACCCGCAGCCGCCGGAAGGCTGCAGCCGCAGGCGCGCAGTGCCCAGCCCAGGGACCGCGTTCCATATGGCCGGCCGGACCTGGAGCTTGCAGGCCGCACTCCTCCCAGACCCTGCGGTCCCGCGGGGAGTAGGGCACCGACCCTGGCCCAACCACCAACATCCAGGCCTCCGCGGCCGCCTAGCCCAAATTAGCACAGCCCGGGAGTATAGGACAGACACCCCTCCCTCCCTCCCGCAACTGGCCTGACCTCTCTCATGTAGGCAGGTGCCAGAAAAAGCAGTGTTCCCCTGAGGAACCCCCAACTGCTGCACTTTGGGGACTCTAAACTCCCTCTCCTTTCACCTCACACCGAATTCCCCAAAGTTTGGCGGGCCTTGCCTCTTCACACCTCATCGCTCTGGTGTAGCCACAAACCCTAGAGAAGTCACACTGCCAGGGTCAGGCCGGTGCCAACTGCACCTGCTTCAGAAGTCCCTCAGCATACCCACAAACCCATCTTGGGTACCCTGTCTTCCTGGCTGCGCCTTGGAATCTCTTACTGAGCAAACTCAGGTAGTCTCGCATGCCCCTCCTGCCTGGGTAGATCTGACCTAGGGTGGAGCTGGCCCTCTCCCCCTTAATGAAGCTACCAACATAAAGGCACTCCAGGCTTTCGCCCTCCTTTCTTAACATGCCATGAGGAATCGCTGCACATCTCTCCCTATTGTCCCCAGAGGTCTGACCCCAGGTTCCCAGGTCATTCTTGCAGACAAATCGCCACTGGAGCTGAGTTCCAGATTTTGACCAGCGTAGCACGGTTGTCTGCTGCATCCCAATGTCCTTGAAGCTACTGTGTGCTATTCCCTGGCGACTCTGAGACAGAGGGAACATCCCCATTTTCAAGATGAAGGACTGGGGCTTAGAGGGATGGCTTGACGTGCTCAAGGTCATGAAGAAGGTGTGGGTTTTAGCTCAGTTTTGTCTGGTACCTGCTATCATATTGCACATGAAGTCTTCCCCCCTCACCCCACTGGGAGGGAGCCCCACACTGCATGTACTGGGCTCTCTTCCTCAGATAGACAGGAGCCCCAGATGCTCAGGGCCCATATCTGACTCATCTCTGTATGCCTGGGCCCTAGCAAGGCACCTGGCACACAGTAGGTGCCAATAAATGCTGGAAGAACCTAAGAGGTCTTCCAAGTTCCAACCTCTCTACATTTCACATAAGAGAATATTTTTAGATAATTTACATTTCCATGTTACTTTATATACACCAACAACTCCACAGTCATTTTTCCTCTTTATCTTCCCAAGAGCTGTTTTTGGATCCATGCTGGCTTGCCCACTTGAAAGAGATGACCACTGGGGCCCAGAGAAGAGAAAGTACTACCCAAAGACCACCAGCCCTTTGGGTTCAAGGACTGCATGATTTGGAAGCCCATGCCATGACCTTTCCAACATGCCCTTCTACAGTATTCCCCTCAGCTGATTCCCTTCCTGAGAGCAAAAATGCTCTAGCCCAACAATGAAAATGATCACTTTTAGCAAGGGGGCCCTGCGGCCTAGGAAGTAGAGTCCTCATTTGAGCCCAAGGCTTTCTGCCCAATTCCAAGACCTACTTTGCTAACCACTAAGCAAAACCACCTCTCCATCAAGTCGGGTCTTTGCCTGCCTTTCAGAACTTAAACACCTGGTTGTCAAAGTTGGGCTGATTTCTGGTGTTAAGTACGCATCATGAGAAGAGCATGTAGGCTTAAGGTAGAGTCAAATGGACTTGGAATTGAATCCTGACAACTATTTGCCATTGTAGTCTTCGTGCTCATGAGTCCCCCTCAGCTACTTCCCAAATAAATGCACCTGTCAGTCTACCTTTTGCTGGGTGACCTCGGGCAGGTTGCCACAGCCCAAGTCCCTCATCTATGAAATAGGCAGGATGTCATGAATATTAAGATTCAATAAGATAATATATGTGAGAGGGTCTGGCATATAACAGGTGTCCAATAAATGCCATTTTCTCCTTCTCAGGGACTGCAAAATATTCAGGGAAGACGAGTACTGTCGATACCCTTTTCGTGTGTTTCATTCATTCAGTGAACATTTGTTGAGCAGCCATTACTCAGCAGGTGCTGGGGACGTGGTCGTGGAATTCCCAAGGTCCCTGCCCTTCCAGAGTGGGTGGGAGAAGATGACCACAGAGCAAACCAAGCATGGGTCATCAATTTGGGAAAAGGGCCATGATGGCGATGGGGAGCTGTCATAACAAATACTGCATGGGAGTGGCTATTTTTTGCTGGAGGATCAGGGAAAACCCCTCTGAGGAGGTAGAATTTGAGCAGTGACTTAAGGAGCAGGTGACAAGGAGCCAGTCATGCTAGGGTCCAAACAAAGAAAATTCAAACCGAGGGAGCAGCAAGGGCAAAAGCCCTGAGGTGGGAAAGAGAAGACATTTTCCAGAAGCTGGAAGGAGGCCAGTGTAGTTAGACTGGGAAAGGGGGAAGGCAGGAGTCAGGAGACCATGGGATTCACTTTGGATTGAAATCTAGGTGCTGTGGAAGTCATGGTGAGCTTTAAACAAAGGGAGACTGAGGAAGTGAGGGCCAGAGGGCAGCTCCAGCCGTCCAGGAGTCTGTGCTCAGTGTGCTTGAGGTCAGAGACCTGAATTTCTCCTCCCAACTGTCTGCTCACTCTACCCCAGCCCCTGTCCCAGAGGTGCTTGGAAAAGGGTGGAGCTGATGAGCTGAGGAGTGAGACCAGCCTCCTACTACCCATCCCTGCTTCTGGCTTCTTAGGTAACAGTTCCCTGCTGCAGGAAGGGGCCTGCCCAGAGCATGCGGGCCAGGGTAAGTCTCCCTAGTGACCAGCTTGGGGAGTATAGTATAGTTTAGAGGTAGAATCCCCAGTACCACAAAAGGAGAAAAAAAAAAAATCCAAGGGCCAGGCGTGGTGGTGCACATAATCTCATATTTGAGAGGCTGAGATAGGATTATAGGTTTGAAGTCACTCCAGCAATTTAGTAAGACCCTCAGCAACTTAGTGAGACTCTGTTTCAAAATTAAAAGGGCTGGGGTATAGAGTGATGAGAGCCTCACTACTTGCTGAAGCTGTCCTCAAACCAGTGATCCTCCTATCTCAGTCTCTCAAGTACTAGGATTACAGGTGTGTGTCATCATGCCTAGCTCCTTGGATTTTTTTTCTTAAAACCTTAGTCCAGATGTCCTAGGGAGGATGCCGTTAAAGCACAGAGAGTGACAAGACCATTGCATTTGCAAATAAATTGACAATAAGAAAATAAATAAAGCACAGAGAGCCCAGCCTCCCAGGACTCACATCTACTTCCAATACTGCTAGTAATGTAACTGCATCACAGAGCTCAGTACATAGGTAAACTGAGTCCCCTGGAAGGCAGGAGACTCAGGGTCACAGGACAGAGACAGCGCCTGGCCTTCCCTTGGCCTGCCCCGATGGCCTGCTTTCGCTGAGGTCTACCAGGGCCCAGATGAATGGGAATGACCAGAGCTCTGTGTCAAGGTGGTGCCAAGCTTGCCCACTGAAAATTCAAGGCAGGGGGTGACACGGGTCCCCATTGAGGCCCCTCAACCAAAGGGCTGGGGAGAGCAGGGAGGCCCTGGAGCTGTGGGCAGGGCTGCCGCCACTTCCACTGTGGGCAGGGCTGCCACCACTTCCACTGTGGGCTTTCATGAAGCCACTTGTTGTTTTCGCCCCAAAGTCTGTCCCCCTGCACCCTGCCCAGCACTGGGCTGCCCCCTCCAAGCTAGCCTCATCCAGAAAGGCTTGCTGACTCCTCCGGCACTCACAGACCCCCGGGAGTCCCCTGTCCTGGCTGTGGCTATATGATTACAAGAGAGAGTGCTCATCGCCTGTATCTACCAGTGCCTGGCCCAGGGTGGAGGCTTAATAAGTAATTATTGAATTAATAAATGAATGAGTGAAAATGGGCTGGTTCTCAAAAAAGAAGTGTCAGACTGAAACCTCCAGCATTTAACACCACACTTTGCGGCCCCACAATCAGTGAGTCCTTGGTATTTTTTTTTTTTCAGTACTGGGGATTAAACTCAGGGGCATTCCACCTCCAAGCTATACCCCCAGTCCTATTTTTTATTCTTTATTTTGAAACAGGGTCTCACTAAGCAGCTGAGGCTGACGGCAAACCCGGATCCTCCGGTCTCAGCCTCCCAAGTACTGGGATTCCAGGCGTGCGCCACCCCACCCGGCACGAGTCCTCAGTATTAACTGTGCTCGGTTTTCAACACCAGTGAAGTGGGGATATTGATAATGGTCCCTAACTCACGGGGCTGTCGTGAGAATACTCACACAGTAAACGTTAGCTCCCATCACCATTACATCTGTCTGCCCTGCATCTTCAGTGTGTCAGACACCATGCTGGGTATGGGCATAGAGTGACAAACAAGATGCACTGGCTGGGTTGTTTTTTTTTTTGTTTTTTGTTTTTTTTTTCAGTACTGGGAATGGAACCCAGGGGCTTTCTACCTCCCAGCTACACCCCTAGCCCTATTTTATTCTTTATTTTGAAACAAGGACTCACTAAGCTGTGGAGGGCCTCACTAAGTAGCTGAGGCTGGTCTCGAACCTATGATCCTCCTGTCTCAGCCTCCCAAGAACTGGGATTACAAGCGTGGGCCACCACACCGGCTGCACTGGCTGATTTTTTTTAAAAAGATCATGACAAATGAATTGAGAAATAAGAACCAAAGGGAGCTGGGACAACACAGGCAGGGGAGCAGCTCCATGAGTCTCTCTGGGAAGCTCATGAGTACCTCAGGGTCCCTGGACAATAGGACTGAGGTACTCAGAGCAAAGAGATGGGGAAGGAGAGAAAGGTCTCTGCTCCTGGAGTGGCCCGTGCCACATGGCCTGGCTGTGGAGGCACAGCAAAGTGGAGAAATTCTGCCCACCTTGCAGCATTTGACAACCCAAGTCCAACATCCTCCCCCCTTTTTTTTTCTGGTACTGGGGATTTTTTTTTCTGGTACTGGGGCATTCTACCTCCAAGCTATACCCTCAGTCCTATTTTTTATTCTTTATTTTGAAACAGGGTCTCACTAAGTTGCAGAGTGCCTCACTGAGTAGCTGAGGCTGGCTGTGAACCCGGAGCCTCCGGCCTCAGCCTCCCAGGTACTGGGATTACAAGCGTGCGCCACCATGCCACCACATCTGGCTCCAACATCCCCTTTTAGAGAACCTAAAACATAAAGACTTAAGGGGACTAAGTCCAGGGGTTTCATTCAAATTTCACCTCCTCAGAGGAGTCTTCCTTGATTGCTCTTTGTGTGTGTTAGTTACTGGGGATTGAACCCAGTGTCATTCTACCTCTGAGTACATCCCCAGCCTTATTTAATTTATATGTTGAAACAGGGTCTCACTAGGTTGCTGAGGGTCTCACTTAGTTGCTGAGGCTGGCCTCAAACTTTCAATCCTCCTGTCTCAGTCTCCCAAGTACTGGGATTACAAGATGCACCACTATGCCCAGCTCCTTAATTACTTTTTAAAAAACAGACACTCCTTTCCTCTGTGATTCTAACCCTTCTGCATGCTTGGTCAACTTCCTGCACCCAGCACCACCTTCCATTATAACACAGGTGCATTTGCTTCCTTATTTCTGCTCACCTCCCCCGCTGCAGCATGTGTTCCAAAAGGGCAGGACTCCGTCCTGGTCACTGCAGTGTCTCCAACGTCTAGAAAAGTGCCCGACACATAGTAGAAGTTCAATACATAGGTGTTGAATGAATGAAGGAGGAACTCCTGAGTGTGTGAGTGTGTGCGTGTGTGTGTGTGTGTGTGTGTGTGTGTGTGTGTCCACACGCTCGCAAGTCTATTATATCTACAAATTGCAGTGAGATCCAGGAAGATTTCTGCTGATGTGGAGAAGGGGCCTTTTCTTTCTATCGTGTGTGTGTGTGTGTGTGTGTGTGTGTGTGTTACTGGAGATTTAACCCAGGGACATTCTACTTCCAATCTACATCCCCAGACCTATTTTATTATCTTTATTTTGAAACAGGGTCTCCCTAGGTTGATGAGCGTCTCATTTCTTGCTGAGGCTGTCCTTAAACCCGCGATCCTCCTGTCTCACTCAGCCTCCCAAGTACTAGGATTACAAGCATGTGCCACCTCGCCCGGCTGGAGAAGGGGCCTTTGGGGGGAGGAGGGGGGTTGGCCCATGGCAGGGCCCTTCCCTTCGTAGTCTGGTGTCGTCGTCAGTCCAATGGAGCTAGTTAACTGCTCTGTAGAATTTCTGTGAGGGGTCAAAGTAGGTGTCCTGTGAGCAGCTCTGTCATTCCGACGGAGCCCTTGGTGGGGGAGACTAGTGGGGAGGATCCCAGGACCTAAGCCTTCCTGCAGGACACAAAGGAAGCTGACACTGGATCTGTCCCGTCACCTGAACTTGCAGGTAATTTATTGATGCTGAGTGCTGGCACCCAGCAGCTTGCTAGGTCAGACTGAGGGAGCAGGGTAGGACCCCCGGGGCCTATACCCAGCCTCACCCAGCTAGGGCAGGGGAGGGAGCGTGGGTCTGCCTGATGCAGGAAAGCTGGTTACAGGTCAGCCCCTATAAATTCTATGTTCCGGGCACTGGGAGATTGGGAAAAGCCACCTATGGTTCCTGCCTGGCCTGAGCTCATAGAGGGTGAGATAGACAATTTTTTTTTTTTTTTTTTTTTTTTTTTTTTTTTTTGCGGTACTGTGGATGGAACCTGAGGGCATTCTACCTCTGAGCTACAGCCCCAGCCATATTTTTTTATTCTTTATTTTTGAAACAGGGTCTCACTAAGTTGCAGAGGGCCTCACTAAGCAGCTGAGGCTGGCCACGAACACGGATCTTCCAGTCTCAGCCTCCCAAATGCTGGGATTACAAGCGTACACCACCATCCCTGGCTGAGGTAGACATAATTTGAACAAAAATAGTGAGAGCTGCATGAGGCCCATCTATGTACCAGGAACTTTTTATCTATAACCACATTTAAGCCTTATAGTAGAGCCCATTCATATTTATTTATTTATTTTCGGTACTGGAGATAGAACCCAGGGGCATTCTACCTCTAAGCTATACCCCCAGCCCTTTTTATTTTTATTTATTTATTTATTTATTTATTTATTTATTTATTTATTTATTTATTTTGCGGGACTGGGGATGGAACCCAGGGGCATTCTACCTCTGAGTTACACCTCTAGTCCTAGTTTTTATTCTTTATTTTGAAACAGGGTCTCACTAAGTTGTGGAGTGCCTCACTAAATAGCTGAGACTGGCTGCAAACCCGGATCTTGCGGTCTCAACCTCCCAAGTACTGGGATTGCTGCATGCCTAGCACTTTTTATTTTTTTTATTTTGAAACAGGGTCTCACTAAATTGCTGAGGCTGGCCTCGCACCTGCAATTCTCCTGTCTCAGCCTCCTAACTGCTGGGATTATAGGTATGCACCGTCATGCCTGGCATTATTTATTTAGTATTTGTTTACTTATTTATTTATTTATTTATTTATTTACTTACTTACTTACTTACTTTGCTGTACAGAAATTGAACCCAGGGGCATTCTACCACTGAGCTATACTTCCAGCCCTTTTTATTTTTTATTTTGAAACAAGGTCTTACCAAGTTACCCAGGATGGCCTCAAACTTGTGATCCTCCTACCTCTGCCTCCTAAGTAGCTAGGATGACAGGTGTGCACCACCATGCCCAGCTCTGTTCAAAACAAATAGGTCAGAAGACTTCATCAAGGAGAGGTTAAATAGTGTGCGGAAGGTCACACAGCTGGTGAGTGGCAGGGGGAGAATTCGAACCCAGCTCTGTGTGGATAGAGCACAGCATGTTATTACCATTATTCCCCGGCAGGTGAGCTGAGCTAAGGGCATGTAAAAAGCAGACAAACCAACCGCAATAAAAAGCTCTGAGCTGGGCGTGATGGCACACACCTGTAATCCCTGTACTTGGGAAGCTGAGAGGGTAGGATCACAGGTTCAAGAACAGCCTCAGGCTGGAGGTAATGGTGCACGCTTGTAATCCCAGCATTTGGGAGGCTGAGACCGGAGGATCTGGGTTCATGGGCAGCCTCAGCTACCTAGTGAGGCCCTCCTCAACTTAGTGAGACCCTATTTCAAAATAAAGAATAAAAAATAGGGCTGCGGGTGTAGCTTAGAGGTAGAATGCCCCTGGGTTCCATCCCCAGTACTGAAAAAAAAGAAAAAAGAAAAGAAAAAGCACTTAGTGCAGTGCCAGCACGCAGCAAGTCCTCAGCTGATTGCCGCCACCTTTGTTGTGACGTCGGCCTTCTCAGGACATGCTGAGCACATTGGTCCCTGACACCTTTGGAGAGCTGTGGCCTCCCTGGAGAAGATGCCAATGGATGCCAGGCCTGGGCCTCTGAGGCCCGCTGCGGGCCTCCTCCTCCAGATCTGAAGAGGCAGGCTTTGTTTAGCAGAATCTCCCCCTCTTTCTTCCTTCCTTCCTTCCTTCCTTCCTTCCTCCCTCCCTCCCTCCCTTCCTTCCTTCCTTCCTTCCTTTTTTTGTGGAACTGAGGGTTGAACCCAGGGGCATTCTACCTCTGAGCTATACCTCTAGCCCTATTTTTTTACTCTTTATTTTGAAACAAGGGTCTCACTAAGTTGAGGAGGGCCTCTCTAAGTAGCTGAGGCTGGCCGCTAACCTGTGATCCGCCTATCTCAGCCTCCCAAGTACTGGGATTACAAGCCTGCGCCACCACGCCTGGGTCTCCCACTTTCCTTTTGGCTCTGTTAGCAGGGTTTTGCTGAGTGGTCTCTGACCAGCAAGGAGAGCAGGCCACCTCCGGCCTCGGGATGGAGTCCAGGGTTCTTCAGGCTGCCATCTGCCAGCTCAGTCCCTGTGCAGCTGCACCCTGTGGAGACGTTTGTCCTTGGGGTGATCCCCAGGGACTTCTTCCCTGGGTAATTCTTTCTAGAGGTTTCTGAGAGCCTTCCCTTAAGGAAAAGCCCACTGGCTAATGGCCTGCCACCTTCCCCACCCCACCCCACACGCCCACACTCTGAGTCCTGATTGTGGTACGGAGGTGAGCAGTGTCTCTGAATCTTCTACCTCCAGCTCAGTTCCCTCCAGGATGGACAGTCAGGACCATGAGGTGGACCACAGTGCTTCTCTACATCTTCAGACACCAAACAAGGGGACGCTGACATGTGAAAGCAAGAGACTTCAGTCACACTGCAGGAAGGATGATTCCCTCGTCAGATGGCTAAAACTTGGACTGTGCATGGCCTGGAAAAGAGCACGAACGCTGGGCATGGTGGTGCATCCCTGTAACCCTAGTACTTGGCAGTAAGACAGAAGGTCTTCACAGTCAACCTCAACAATTTAGTGAGACTCTTAGCAACCTAGCAAGACCCTGTTTCAAGACAACAACAAAAAAAGGGCTTGGGGTGTAGCTTGGAGGTAGAATGCCCCTGGGTTCCATTCCCAGTACCAAAAGAAAAAAAAAAAAAAGCAGTAAACTAGGAGTCAGAAAGTCAGAACAACTTTTTTTGTGTGTGTGGTACTGAGGATCAAACCCAGGGACACTCCCAGCCTTTTTTATTTTTTTGTTTTGAAACAGGATCCTGTTATGTTGCTGAGGCTGCCCCCAAACATGTGAACCTCCCGTCTCATGTACTGGGATTACAGGTGTGTGTCACCACGCCTGGCTAGGACAGCTTTGACTAACAGTTACCATGGGACTTGAGTTAGTGACTAGCTTTCTCCTTCCCCTGGTTTACTCATCCACAAAATGGGGATCATAGTCCCTGTAATTGTCACTGAAAATATCTGAAGAGACAATGAGATGAGGCAGGGGTCGGTGGACAGGGGGACTGCATCAAATGCTTCCCCAGGGCCTTCTCCTCCTCTTTTGGAAGGATTCCTAGACCCTTGGTATTAGGTCCGGGCCCCAGTGGTGAAGTGTATGCATATATGCACGCAGGACCCAAGGTTACACTGCAGGTGCTAAATTCGTGTCTGGTTCCCCCCCCCCCCTTCTCTTGATCCACTTACCAGATGCAAAAGGAGGCCTGGCAGAAGCTAGGAAGCCTGGGTTCGAGGCCTGGGTCTGCTCCTAGCCATGTCCCCTATCCAGCTCAGTCTCAGTCTCCTCATCCATACCATGAGGAGTTTGAATGCTTACTGACAACCCTCCTCTCTTGTGGCCCTAACATCCATGGCTGACCCCTCGCACCTTCAGAGGGGGGATCCTGGCACGCGCTCACCCTCTCTCGGCTCTCCCGACATCCTGAGAGCTCCTGAGGGGAGGTAATATCAGCCCGGCTTTGCTGGACTGGACAAGAACCACAGCCTGAGGGGCAGGCTGCAGGAGGCAGGTCGCACTGCAGAGAGGGCAAGGTTGGGTGGAAACCCAGGGCTGGCAGAGCTGGAAGACTTTCTCATTTGACAAAGGTGGAAACTGAGGCACAAAGAGGAAAGGGATTGGTCTGAGATTGCCTCACCCAGTCAGTAGCAAGGTAGGGATGAAAACTTGTAATTCTTGTGTGTGTGTGTGTGTGTGTGTGTGTGTGTGTGTTCCTGGGGATTGAATACAAGGGCATCCTACCTCTGTGTTATACACTCAGCCCTATTTTTTTTTTTTTTTTAGCACTGGGAATTGAACCCAGGGGCATTCTACCTCTGAGCTACACCCCCAGCCCTATTTTATCCCTATTTTATTTTTATTTTGAAACAGGGCTGAGGCTGTCCTTGAACTTGTAATCCTCCTGTCTCAGCCTCCTAAGTACTGGGATTACAGGTGTGCCCCACCATGCCCAGCTCCTATTTTATTTTTTTTTGGTTTATTTTTTTTTGGCGGTACTGGGGATTGAACTCAGAGGCATTCTACCTCCGAGCTATACCCCCAGCCCTATTTTTTATTCTTTATTTTGAAACCGAG
>PVLC010003930.1:0-14365 GCA_004027655.1 Graphiurus murinus | reverse complement strand
TATTTTATTTTTATTTGGAAACAGTCTCACTAAATTGCTGAGGCTGGCTATGAACCTGCAATCCTGTCTCAGCCTCCCAAGTACTGGGATCACAGGTTAATTATTTATTTGTGGTACTGGGATTGAACCTAGGGGCATTTTATCTCCAACCTACATACCAAGTCCTATTTTTAATTCTTTATTTTTTATTTTATTGTGTAGTACTAGGGATTGAACCCAGGTACATTCTACCTCTGAGCTCCACCCCCAGCCTGATTTTTTATTCTTTATTTTTTTGAAACAGGGTCTCAATAAGTTGTAGAGGGCCTCGCAAGTTGCTGAGGCTGGCCACAAACCTGCAATCCTCCTATCTCAGCCTCCCAAGTACTGGGATTATAAGCGTGCGCCACCATACCCAGCTTATAATTCTTTTTTAATTTTTTTTTCAGAGCTGGGGATTGAACCCGAGGCCTCGTGTGTGGTAGGCAAGAGCTCTCTCTCTGAGCCACATCCCCCAAAACCTGTAATTCTTAAACTCATGTCCTTTGTTCCTGGGGACTGAGGGAGAGTTTCCCTGAATTTAACCTCAGAGGGTCCTGTGACTTCGGGTGACAGACGACCCCACAGGGCATTCTCTGGGCGTGGACAAGGCAGCGCCCTCAAGGTCCGGGTGGCCAGATGGTGTCCGCCTGCCTGGGCTTGAACGCCCACTCTGCCATTTACTGTGTGATGCTGGCTGGGTCACTTTGCCTTTCTGGGCTTCTGTCTCCCCATCTGTAAACTGGAGGAAATCTGAGTTAACAAGTAAACTGAGCAAGGCCCCTGTCCACACCTCGCCCTGGGCTAAGCCCATCGGCTCCAGCTCCTGGTCCCCAGGCCCACTGGAAGGAGTGCTGAGAAGGACGTCAACAATCCCGGCCATGTCCCACTCACCGCCCTCCGAAGCAGACTCCCTCACTAGCCCACCTCACACTCGAGAACACTGAGGCCAGGACAGGTGACTCATCCACATCCCACAGGCTGTGACAGGCAGATGCGGGCCCAGAGCCTGCTCCTGTGGTCACTTGGCCCAGGGACTAAGGTGTGCAGAGAGGTGTTTGCCCCTGGGAACAGAGTCCCGAAAGGAGGGCCGAGCCTGCTGTGCTGGCTGAGGAATGTGGGCAATGCAGTTGGAGCTCCCCGCTCCCGGTGTTGGACCCCAGGTGTGCCTGTTTGGTAATCATACCATGTGCCTGTTAGGGGCAGGCTCTCAGTGAGTGTTTGTTGAATGACTGAGTGACCAGGCACCCTATTCTATTGTTACTAGACAGCTGAACAATCATGAATAGCATCCTACAGGCCAGGAAGCTGAGGAGCAGAGTGGAGAAGGGGCTTGTCCAGGACCATCCAGGTCTGTCTGAATTTTATTGTTTTCCAAGGATGCAACTACAGGGCCCACATCTCCCCTCCTCCAGCAAGAAGTCCGTAGGAGAGACCCCAGAAAACAGGTCAAGCTGAAAGGAGTGAGGACATGAGGCCTCTTGTCCAAGATCTCTAGGCAAGAGAAATACAGAGAAGGGCAGGTTTTCCAGGGGCCCCAAAGCCTGAAGTGTGGAAGCTTAAGGACCCTCAATCTCCACAGTTTTACAGATGGAGAAACTAAGACTAAAAAAAAAGAAAGAAAGAAAAGAAAAGAAATCCAGCTGGGTGTGGTGGCGCATGCCTCTAATCCTAGTACTTGGGAAACTGAGACAGGAGGATCCGGGTTCGCGGCCAGCCTCAGCTACTTAGTGAGGCCTTCACAACTTAATGAGACCCTGTTTCAAAATAAAGAATAAAAATAGGACTGGGGGTGTAGCTCAGAGGTACAATGTCCCTGGGTTCAATCCTCAGTACATATATATATATATATATATATCTCCAGGTGGGGGAGGGGCAGATCAGAACCCAGCATAGCAAGTGCAAAGGCCCCGTGGCTGGTACAAAGTATGAACGAAAGCCAAAGGGCTACAGAGTGAGAGGAGTCTAGAGAGGAGGCTAGAACCAGGCCAGGGAAGGTGTTTAGACTCTGGCCAGAACAATGGGGAGTCATTGGCCTGGAAAGGTCTAGACAGTGACACCGGCATGGGAGTGGAAGAGGCCCCTCTGGCTGCTGGGGACGGACTGACCTGCTGGAGGGTGGGAAGGAGTTCAGAGGTCTGGCCAGGGACGGGCACTGTGTCCAGCCCAGTCCCCTACCTGCCCTCGAGATCTACTCACCACCTGCTGACTCAGCCTGGCCACTCAGAGGCCAGGGCATCGCAGAAGGATATGTCCAAACCTGAAGTCCAGGTCCCACCCCAGGCCCGCCTCTCCCGTGCCCGCACCGCCCTGGTCGCCCCTTCCTCCTTGACCCTGTCCCTCTGCCAGGTTTATCAGCAGACCCCTCTGGCTCCACAGGACTCTGAGCGACCCACAGCTTCCTGGTGGATGGTTGGGAGCTTCCTGCGGCCCCCGCTTCCTCAGAGGGAAGTCCGGACCTCGGTCCCCGGGGCCCTTGTACTCCGGCCTCCCTGCCCTGCCTGGCCTTTGTCCCCTCTCCTCATTGCTGGTCCCCAAATACCTGCTTGGCATCTGACCTCAGGACGCTCTGGAGCAGCCTCCCGCCTGTCCTCCGCCAGCTCCATCGCCTCCCTCCCGTCCTCGGCGGCGGCCTTCTCAGGAGGCCTCCCTCGACCACCCCATTTATTTATTTAATTTTTATGTGTGTGATCCTGGGGGTTAAACCCATGGGCATTCTACCCCAACCCTATTTAAATTTTTTTTCTTTTTTTGAAACAAGGTCTCACTAAATTGCTAAGGGCTGTGAACCTGCGATCCTCCTGTCTCCGTCTCCCGAGCACTGGGATTACAGGCGTGCACCACCATAGTCTAACATTATTGTCAAACTTTTTTCCCCCAGTAGTGTGGATTGAACCCAAGGCCTCATGCATGCTAGGGAGACATTCTACCACTGAGCTACATTCCCAACCTCAGTACACGATTTTTTTCTTTTTTTGCGGAACTGGAGGTTGAACCCAGGGGCATTCTACCTCCGGGCTATGCTCCCAGCCCTATTTTTTATTCTTTATTTTTGAAACAGGGTCTCACTAAGTTGCAGAGGGCCTCACTAAGTAGCTGAGGCTGGCCTCGAACCCAGATCCTCCCGTCTCAGCCTCCCAAGTACTGGGATTACAAGCGTGCGCCATCTCGCCTGGCTCCTGTACACTATTTAATTGACTGTTCATACATTCCTTTTCAGCTCATACTTCTGGTAGGAGTCCAGCTTCCCGGGGGCAAGGGTCTTTGGGCGCGCGGGCCAGTGATGCGGAGGCTCTGCACGGGGTTCTAAGCCGGGTTGTACTTCTCGGTTCTCCTTGCACCTCTAGGGTGGGGGCTTTAACCTTTGCTTCTCCTCTCAGAGACGCCGACTGAAGTTCTAGGAGAGCAGCAGCTTGCTTGTGCTCACAGGTCAGCACACGTGTGGCCGGGACCTGGACTTGGCCCAAGCTCCCCACTGTGTCCAGCGCAGGTCAAGCGTGAGCTGAGCCGGACTCTGGGCAGGCCTGCCGCCCCGCACCCCCCTCCCCAAGGAGAGGAGGCTGTGGCAGCGCCTGCGGCCCCACCGCCAGGGTGGTGTAAGAGGCCGTTGGGAGAGGCCGGGGGCAGCGGGACCCTCCTACGGTTGCCAGTCTTCAGAGCCCGAACGGCCTGGGGGAGAAGGAAGTCAGCAGGATCCAAAATAGGTCTGTGTTTCAGGAAGTGAAACCTGGGCGCCGGGGACAGTGGCCAGAGGAAGACCCGGCCTCCTGGCTTGAGGCTGCCGGGCGCTGGGTGTCCCTGCCTCCTGGCCCTTCTTCTGACCCTGGTCATGTCACTTCAGTTCTGGCCCTTGGTTTCTTCACCTGTAAGATGGGACTGCGGTGGTACCTACCTCAGCAGGACCTGCGAAGACACAGAGGACCAGGCCCTGAAGCCCGAGGTTGGAGTTGGCCCAGAGCCATCTGGGTGCTGCCTCCTCCTCCTCCAGGAAGCCTCCCCGGACCCTCGGGTCAGAACGACTCTCCCTCCCTCTTCCTTTCTGATCACACTTGGCTTTTCCACTAGAGCAAGCAGGCCCCCTCTGAGCCCTCTTGGTGTTCTCGGCGCCCAGATGAGGCGTGGCAGGTGGAAGGTGCCACCGTGGTTCTGAACAGGGGACCCAAGAGCACAGTCTTGTGGGTGCGTTGAGGGCCTCTGCACCCTGAGGCCCGACTCCTTGGAGGGGATGGATGTGCGGCCAGAGCGGCTCTTGGGGTGGGGTCATGCTTCCTTCTGAGACTCAGTTTGCTCTTCTGTAAAATGGGGCGCTTGGCAATGGGACCTGCAGCCCCAGGCCAGCCAAGTGCACCTCACACACGATGCAGAGTACACCTGGGGCGGGGACCTCTTCAGACCCAGCTGACCCTGTGTCCTACTTTCTCCAGTCCCTGCCCTGGTGAGAAGCAGGCCTTTGAGGCAAAAAACTCGGGTGTAGCTGGGAACTTGTCACCTACTGACAGCAGGAAGCTCAGAAGAATGATGGAGCCAGCAGTCTGCAGGGAGTCTTACAGCACGCAGGCTTTATAAACAGTCCCAGAGAGGTTAAGCTACTTGTCCAAGGTCACACAGCAAATCAAGGCAGAGTGGGTAGGGTGCCCAGCCTTCCTGACTTTCCCAGGGCTCACTCATGCCTTGTACCTCGAGTGAGCTGCTGGTCCCGTGGGGGAGAGGAGCGTCTTACAGCCAGGACACCTCACAAACTGAGAAGCAGCCAGCCAGCACCCAGCCAGCCAGCTCTCCCAGCACCGTTCTCCCATGGGGCTTCTTAAGGGCTCCTGGGGTCCCTTGAGGGGCCCCTCAAACCCAGGGAACTCAGAGCCAAGGCTCCTCAGGAAGAACCTGCAGGGCCGGAATGGCCCTGAGCCTCCCACGAGGAGGCTCCCCGACTGGCTCATGAGCCAGCACCGGTGCACGTTTGTGCCTGGAAGTCCCACTGCGCATCCAACCACACAGACCTGGAATAATGGGAAGAGAAGCCCTGGGTGGCATTGCTGCAGGCAGGGCCTGTTCCTGGAGCGTCTTCGCACTGACCCACTCAAGTCTCAATAACTCAGCGAAAGCAACTCTGTGATTAACCTGATCTTACAGATGGGAAAACTCGCACATGCCCAACAAAGCACCTTCCCGAAAAATCTAGAAGCGGGCTCCTCTCAGCCCTCAGCCCAGGGAGGGGCACTGCGGCCCTGAGGTGACGGTCGCTTTTGGCTTTGCCCTCTGCCTCTCCCTCCAATGACCTGTCACCTGCCCTCCTAACTGGACACTAGCCTGCTCTGTGAACTGACTTCTAGCCGAAGCTCTCTGGTGAATAGCTTGCGTCGGTGACAGGTACCGTATTTGCGCTGGGACTCACCATCACTGCTTGGCTGTGTGACCTTGGGCAGGAGAACCAACCTCTCTGGGCTTAGGTTTCCAATCCGTGAAGTGGGGATGATAAGACGGCTCAATTATGGCTCCTAGCCTAGGGCTATGTGGCTCAATCCCTGCTCTTCTGTTTGTTTCGTCCACCTTCCTTGCTGGCTCATGTGTGTGTGTGTGTGTGTGTGTGTGTGTGTGTGTGTGTGTGTGTGTATCACTGGGGATAGAATCCAGGGACATTCTACCTCCAAGCTATACCTCCTGCCCTATTTTTGTTTGTTTGTTTGCTTCTTTGTTTGGAAACAGGGTCTCACTAGGTTAATGAGAGTCTCATTATTTGCTGAGGCTGTCCTTGAACCTTCGATCTTCCTGTCTCAGCCTCCCAAGTACTGGGATTACAGATGTGCACCACCACACCCAGCCCTAGCTGGTTTTAAAGATGGCTTCTCTGCTGGCTGTCACCATGCTGATACCAACACCCAGCTCGAAAGCCAGGCAGCTGGCTTCTTCCTCCATCACTGCTCCAGGCCCTGGCGACCTTGTTCCGCTCCCACCTCCTGATACTTGATGTGGATCTGTCTACCTTCCGCCTTCCTCATCCCAGAGCACAGCAGCTCCGTCCTCCCATGCCTGGGCCGTGCGCTGGCGCTCCAGCAGCTGACTCTCTCTGACTGTCTCTGTCTGTCTGTCTCTCCCTGTCTGATCCCCCTCCTCCACACATTCCACAGTCGCCTCAGCTAATCCAAGGCTCTCAGCAGGGTCTTCACCCCAGCTGCCTCCCCATCCTGGGGTTCCTGCCCCTGCTGCCCACCTGGCAGCCAGAGGGACCCCACTCCAAGGAGAGTGAGCCCCACCCCTGTCCCAGTCCTTGTCTAGATGCCTGCAGCCTCTCCCTTGGCCTCCCTCCCCTCCCAGGCTCACCACCTGCAGTGGGGTGCTTGCCTCCTGGACCCCCAGACAAGATGCTTCAGGCAGACACCATTTGTAGTTGGTCCCTCCCTGACGGCAAGGCTTCTGCCCTACGTTTATAGCACTGGCCTGGTCAGGCAGCGCGGGGTCCGGAGCCCACGGTCTCAGTACCTGTCCAGCCCAGTCACCTGCGGTGGCGCCTGTCACGGCTCCCAGGGGCTCTTTCTGCAGCTCTCCCCTGTGTCCTGCTCTGCCCTGGCCAATGTCCTCACATCCACTCCATTCTCCAGAACAGGTGCCGGGCCCCTGCCCGCACCCTCGGGATAATATTTCCCCGGTCTCTCCCTGACATGGAGTCCCCACTGGCCCCAGCTACCTGACAGTGCGGACTGTCCCCCCAGCAGGCCCTGCGCCTACTCCAGACCCCCCAGGGAGGGCAGAAGGGCTGTCTGTTCTGCTCCCTGCTCTGTCCCCAGCACCGAGGACAGTGCCAGGCAGGATGCAGTGGTTGAATAAGGGAATTAAATTTCTAAGTGCTGTGAGTGTAGAAGGCAGTGCAAAGACATAGGGGTGACGGGCAGTTGTGTGTGAACCAGGGTAGCCTGCAGGTCTCTCTGAGGGGGAGCTATGGAGCAGAGACCCAGCGTGTGTGTGTGTGTGTGTGTGTGTGTGTGTGTGTGTGTGTGTGGTGGGGGGAGGGGGGAGATGGTGTTCCAAAAAAGGAAACAGTCGATTGCAAAGGCCCTGCAGCAGGCAAGCTGGGTGTTCAGAAAGCAGCAGGTGATACTGGGGGTACCGGGAGAAAGGGAGGGTGTGGGGGCCGGGTGGGGATAGGTTTTGTTTGCTTTTTTTACTGAGCCCTTTTCCAGGAGGGTAAGCCAAGGCTGGAGGACGCTAAGTGATAAGTCCAAGGCCATCAAACAAGGAAGTGGCAGAGGCAGGACCAAACCCTGGCCTCCTTGGACTCGGGGACAGAAGCTCCAGGGCCCCTCTCCCTAGGCAGGGCCCCTCCATAGCACTCCACCTATTAATAGCTAACCCAGGTGGCCCCAGCGGGTCAGGAGCCTCCAGGTACTTGCTCAGCCTGGCTCTGGCCCAGAGAGTGAGCGAGGGGCCTCCTGGGGCAGCTGGAGCTGCCCCCTGAGCTGGGCCACAGTCATCAGCCGAGGCTCTGTGAGCTGGAGTATCCCAGCCCCTTGGCCTGGAGACCATGTGGAAGTGGGAGGGTGGCCGCTGCTCCCCTCGCCTGCCCTCTCCTCCTGGTGGCCCTCACTTCCTGTGCGCCCCAGCCAGGCAGGTTCCGCCCCTCCACAGGGCTTGTGCCCTTCTGGTCCCTCTGCTGGGACTCTCTTCCCCCTGTCTTGTGTGGCTGGCACCTGCTCAGCCTTAGACAACAACTCAAATGTCACCTCCTCAGAGGCCTTCCCTGACCACCTGTCCAGAGCCTGACCACCCCCACTGCCCCATTCTGTCACTGCCCCACTCTGTCGTGGGGCCTTTTTTTTTAATGGTACTGGGGATTGAACCCAAGGTCGTTTTACCTCCAACCTCCACACCCAGCCCTATTTTATTTTTTGTTTTGAAACAGGGTCTCACTAAGTTGCTGAGGCTGATCTCGAACCTGCAAGCCTCCTGTCTCAGCTTCCCAAGTACTGGGATTATAGGCATGCACCACCATGCCAGGCCACAGGGTCTTTTTCAGAACTTCACAGCATTTAAAAATGACTTTCATGCTGAGTACGGTAATGCATATCTGTCATCCCAGAGACTCAGGAGGCTGAGGCTAGAGGATCACATATTCGAGGCCAGCCTGGGCAATTTAGCAAGACTGTCTTTTTTCTTTTTTTTTCTTTTTTTTTTTTTTTGCGGTACTGGGGATGGAACCCAGGGGCATTCTACCTCCAAGCTACACTCCTAGCCCCTATTTTTTATTCTTTATTTTTGAAACAGGGTCTCACTAAGTTGCAGAGTGCCTCACTAAGTAGCTGAGGCTGGCCGCAAAGCTGGATCCTCCAGTCTCAGCCTCCCAAGTACTGGGATTACAAGCGTGCGCCACCACGCCAGGCTAAGGCTCTGTCTTAAAAAGGGGCTCAAACAGCCCCATCTCACCTTTTGCATATGACTTCTCCCCCTAACCACTGTCTCTCAGTTCTGGGGAGAAGGAAGGAGTGGGTAGAAAAGGAGGCAGGGGTAAACGAGGAAAGGGCTGTGAGAGATGACAGATCCTCAGCACTCCCCTGGTCGAGTGCAGCCAGGTGGGGCTCCCAGGCCTGGGGTCTCGGCCTCTGCCCCTGGTCGGGTCCTGCTCTTGTCTGCCTGAACTGGAAGGGTTAAGTTCCGTGCTTGGCTCCTGGCTTGCTATGGACCACGGCTGGGACAGAACATCTGTCTGTTGCTATGGTTGCCGTACACTTGAAGGGGATGGCTGGGTAATTATGGCCAATGCTGCGGAGCAAGGGAGCGGGCCGGAAGTGGCTCAGGACCCTGGCTGGCCATGGCGGCCCCATCCCAACAAGAGGACGGTGGAGGAGTCAGTCTGAGCCACAGGGGCCCCGGCCTAATGGGCGGGCCTGGCTACCTAACCCCAGGGAGCCGAGAGCAGAGCAAAGGCTGGTGGCCTTGGGTAGCAGAGCCCACAGGCAACGGGCCTGCGTAGGGCTGGGCTCTGATGGCGCCTGGTGCTTCCGTGTCCTCTCCCTGGAGAGAAGTCCTGTCATCTGACCCTGGCCCCAGGAGCTCCTGGGAACCCAGGAGGCAGCAGTCAGAGACTAACTGCCAGCCCCCGCCCACCCTGCTCTGCCCGATGCCAGGCCACGAGGGCAGCCCCTGTCTCCCAAGCTTCAGCTTCCTCCTCTGCTTGTCTGATAAGAGGTCTGTGTGGGACCAGGCTGGAGCCGCTGGGCTCTGGGGCAGGAAATCGTTGCCCCCGCCTGGCTCACCAGGCAGCTGGTGAGCCTCAAGCTGCTGCGAATTTCAGCGTGGCCCCCTGGGAGGTTGGAGGCTGCTCTGCACAGTGGTCAATCGCATGACTTGTGCTTGAATCCAGCCTCTGCCCAGCCACGCTGGGGGCCACAGAGGGGCTCCTTCCAGAGAGGGCCATCCCCTGGCCAGGCTGGGAGCTCGGCTTCCGGGAGGCTTTGTGCAGACTCGCAGCCTGGCAGACCCAGGAGCCTGAGAGGTTCTGGCTCCCAGCTCCCTCCGCAGCTGCCTGTGAGGCCGAGGCCAGGCACCTGCCCCAAGGTCACCCCTGCAGGTTCCCGGCTCTCCCCCAAGCCACTGCCCCTCCTCCCAGCAGCTCCCCTCCTGCCTCCCACCGCCTCCCTCATCCGCATCGCAGTCATAACAACTGACTGACGGTGCCAGGCACTGAGCTCCGCGTGCTTTCACTCACTCGCTTCCTTCAACAACCTATGAGAAAGGTGCCATTTTTAAGGCTGATTTCAGATGGAGATTGTGGAGGCATCGAGCGGTAAAAAGGTCTTCCCCAAGCCGGGCGTGGGGGCGCACACCTGTAATCCCAGCATTTTGGGGGCTAAGACTGGAGGATCCGGGTTCGTGGCCAGCTTCAGCTGCTTAGTGAGGCCCTCCACAACTTAGTGAGACCCTGTTTCCAAATAAAGAATAAAAAAATAGGGCTGAGGCTGTAGCTTGGAGGTAGAATGCCCCCAGGTTCCATCCCCAGTACTAAAAAAAAAAAAAAAAAAAAAAGGCTTCCCCAGATGCCCTGGCTGATGAGTAATCCAGCCCCAAGGCTCCAACAAGGGCCACTCTGGACACTGATTCCTTTTCTGTCTCCCTACCCCTAAGAATGACCTCTTGCAAAAGCCACAAGGTGTCTGGTTCTCCTGATTTCCTGCTCTGTGCACAGAGGAGGCGCAAACATATGCTAGACTTTCTATTCACTCATTTATGGACACATTTATTCAATATGCACTGAACATCTCTTCCATGCCAGGCCCTGTGTCGAGTAAATCAATGATCTCTCCCCAAATCAGGCAACCCAGAGGCCCAGGGACATGGACTCCACCACACACAGACTGAGTCAAATGAAGGACTCAAGTCACTTGGGCAGCAGGGACCTCCCTGCACTCTCCCCTGGCCTGAGATGGGCAGGGTAGTGGCCACACCCTTATGTTACAGTGGAGAAAATGGGAGCTCAGAAAGACTGGAGCCCTCCCTGTCCAAGGTCACACAGCTCTGTCCCAGGCAGGGCAACCCCTGGAACCTAGGCCTCCATGCCCTGCAGAGGTTGGTCAGCAGAGGCTGCCTGCCCAGGCGTGGCGATGGTTTTGGCCTTGATGGAATGCTCCCAGCAGAATGGCCAACAAACCAGGACAAACCAGTCACAGTTGTACCCCTCCTTTCCATGCATGCTGCACCCTAGCTTGGTGCCACAAGCCCAGGCTTCAGAGTCCAGCTGCTTGGTCTGAGATCCAGGTTCCCTCTGGAGCCCCACCCAGGACCTGAGGCCCCTCCCTGGGCCGCCTTAACAGGTTGGAGTCATAGGTCTAAACAGGGCTGCCAGGCCTGCCCAGTTCCTGTTCCTCGGGGACGGCTGGCTGGGCAGGGAGGCCCAAGTCCTTAAAGAGACAGGCTCAGGCTATAGCTCAGCTCCACATATTTAACAGGCAGCGTTGTGAGCCATGAATCAGCATCCCAGGGGCCCTTAAGGTGGCTCAGAGGCATTTTCCCAGCCAGAGCCATCCCTCTGGCAGGCAGCCTGAGGGAGGGGTCTGCAAGGAGGCCTGTGGGTCCAGCTCCAGGGCCTCCTCCAGGAGCAAGGGGTCCCAACAAGGGTTTCCAAGGTACTTGGGGAAAGGCTGTAGGTAGAGACCTGGGGCCCTCTGGCTCCAAATCTCTCCCTCCTGCTGTCTGCCAGATGACCTTGCATGAGGCCCTAATCTTCTCTGGGCTTTAGTGTCCCTGAAACTATGGTATCTAGCCTCTGTGACCTCTAAGACCCCTTCCAGAAGTCCACTACTGAAGTTAGACTTCCAGATTCCTAGTGACACCTCACTGAGTCCTGGGCCTTCTGGGCCCTGGGTACAGAATAGAGAGATGGATGGAGGGATGAGTGTGAGGGCAAATGGGTGGGCCTGGGGATGTAGCTCAGTGGTGAAGCGCGTGCCTAGCCTGTGCAAGATCCTGGGTTAGATCCCAAGTACCCACCCCCACCACCACCAAAAGAAAGACGTTGTGAGGGTGAATGGTGGAAGAATGAATGGATGAATGGGTGAATAGGAAAATGGCTGGGTGGACGGATGGATGGACGGATGGATGGATGGATAAGTGAGTGGATGGATGGATAAGTGAGTGGATGGAGGGATGGATGGATGGATGGATGGATGGATGGATGGACGGACGGACGGATGGATGGATGGATAAGTGAGTGGATGGAGGGATGGATGGATGGATGGATGGAGGGATGGATGGATGGACGGACGGACGGACGGACGGATGGATGGATGGATGGATGGATGGATGGATGGATAAGTGAGTGGATGGAGGGATGGATGGATGGATGGATGGACGGACGGACGGATGGATGGATGGATGGACGGACGGATGGATGGATGGATGGATGGATAAGTGAGTGGATGGAGGGATGGATGGATGGATGAGTAAATGGAAAGGTTGAATAGGAGTTTGGGTGAATGGGCAGATGGATGAATGAAAAGGAGGTTTACAGAAGGATAGGTGGATGGATGAGTGGAGAGATGAATGGTTGGATGGATGGATGGATGGATGGATGGACAGATGGATAGACAACTCCTGGGCCATGGGCTCCTCAGTGCTTAGCACAAGCCCTGCCTGGCTCCACTTGGTAAGGGGCAGCTCAGTGGGTGAATGAGTCCTTGGCCCCTCCCTTGTTCTCAGCCCTTGGATCCACTCCCCTCCCCCATCCTGGGCCTGTCTATTTGCTGTGACTCTCTTCCTCTCCCCAGCCACCTCCTGGCTGAGGTTCCACCCTCGATAGCCTGGATAAGCCAGCACCATCTCACAGGATGCCTGCCCCCAACTGCTCCCCAGCTCCAGGACATTTTCCATGGGCGGGAGAAATAAGAATGCAAATGAGCTCCCCCTTCCCATTCCCTCAAACCTCCCCCTGGTGCTCCTGCAGCTCCTTGCTCTGGTCCACAGGGCCTCACATCATCCAGTCCCCACTTACCTCCAGACCTCCTCTCCTCCACCCCATCTCTCCAGGCCCTGCCACGGACTACCTTCGTTTTGCCCACATGTGCCATTCCCCTGCCCACTCCAGAGGCTTGGTGCACTTCCTCACTTGTTCCCAGACCTGTAACTCAGTACCACACTCCACCCTGTACCCCCCAGTCCCCTCAGATCCCAGCTCAGCAGCCACCTCCTCCAGCAAGCCCTCCTTGACCCCAGCCTGGACTAGGAACCTACTCTTTGCTCTCATGGCACCAAGAAATTATTTTGCAGTTCTTCTTACAGAGGCAGGCATGCACTTGTGATTCAAGACATTGGTCCCCGAGCTCCAGGGACCTGCACAGGCCCAGGCTCTGTCCGTCTCATTCCCCACTGGGTCCTCTGCACTCAGCACAGCGTCAGGCATGTAGTCAGGGCTTGTTGAGTATTTGCTGAATGGATAGATGGATGGATGGATGGCTGACCAGATGAATAGATGGAAGGATGGACGATGGAGGCAGAATCAGGAGCCAGAAGGCAGAGGAGGTGACTTGAAGGCATGGAGGAGGGGCCAAAGGGCATGCAGGAGGAAGATGTTCAACAATGACCCACCTGAGCCCGGTACACAGCTGGTATACCTGAAGGACACAGGAGGGAGCAAGGAGGAGTCTGGGGCCGGGAAGGTGAAAGGCGTAGGGCAGCCTGTGGGCGGGGCATGTGAGGTGGGAGGAGCCTTTAGCGCTCTGGGCAGGGCAATGGTTCTGCCCATCTTCTGCACAAGTTCCACGAAACCAGGTGCTGGTCGGCTGCACCTGCGGTCGTTGCTACAGCCCCTGATGCCACTCACGGTGGTAAGCGCACGTTCAGGGGGTGGCTGGGCGGAGCCATCTGCCAGCCCTGCTCTCCCACAAGGCCCATTTCCCCCTCAGCAGCCACCGGAATGCTTTTTTTTTGTACTGGAGGTTGAACCCAGCGGCATTCTACTTCTGAGCCACATCCTCAGCCATATTTTACTTTTTATTTAGAAACAGATTCTCACTAGGTTGCAGTAGAGGCCCAGGGACTCAGAAGGCTGAGGAAGAGGATCTCGAGTTGGAGGCCAGCCTGGGCAGGTTAGGGAGACCTTGTCTCCAAATAAAAAATGTTTAAAAGGTGCTGGGATGCTGGGCATGGTGGTGCACGCTTGTAATCCCAGTACTTGGGAGGCTGAGACCGGAGGATCCCTGTTTGTGGCCAGCCTCAGATGCTTAGTGAGGCCCTCTGCAACTTAGTGAGACCTTGTTTCCAAATAAAGAATAAAAAATAGGACTGGGGGTGTAGCTCAGGGGTAGAATGTCCCTGGGTTCAATCCCCAGTACCGCAAATAAATAAATAAATAAATATAAAAATAAAAAATAGGGCTGGGGGTGTAGCTCAAAGGTAGAATGTCCCTGGGTTCAATCTCCAGTACCACAATAAATAAACAAATTAATTAATTAATTAATTAATTAATTAAATTAAAAATAAAAAATTGGGCTGGGGGTATAGCTTGGAGGTAGAATGCCCCTGGGTTCAATTCCAGTACCGAAAAAAAAAAAAAAAAGTGCTGGGATGTAGCTCGGTAGGATGTAGCACTCCTGGGTTTAATCCCCAGTATTGAAAAAATAAGATATGAAAATAGTACCCCCAAGCCGGGCGTGGTGGCACACGCTTGTAATCCCAGCATTTGGGAGGCTGAGACTGGAGGATCTGGGTTCGAGGCCAGCCTCAGCTACCTAGTAAGGCCCTCCGCAACTTAGTGAGACCTGGTTTCAAAATAAAGAATAAAAAATGGGAGCCGGGCGTGGTGGCACACGCTTGTAATCCCAGCATTCGGGAGGCTGAGACCGGAGGATCCGGCTTCGCGGCCAGCCTC